>PISX010024108.1:0-28541 GCA_004024625.1 Mellivora capensis | reverse complement strand
TGTCATTCTGAACTCTAGATCTGACATATTCCCAATGTCTGTATTGATTAGGTCCCTAGCCTTTGGTACTGTCTCTTGTTCTTTTTTTTGTGGTGAGTTTTTCCGCCTTGTCATTTTTTCCAGATAAGATTATATGAAGGAGTAAATAAAATACTAAAAGGGTGGCAAAGACCCTAGGAAAATGCCCTTTAAAGAAAAACTTGAATTAACTGCAAGACTAAAGAATCATGGGGAGAAAGCCATGAATTCCGCGCATTGCTTTCTCCTCCTCTGGAGTTCCACTGCTCTCCTTGTTAAGTGAACTTGGTCTTGGCTGGATTTCTTTTGATCTTCTGGGGGAGGGGCCTGTTGTAGTGATTCTCAAGTGTCTTTGCCCGAGGCAGACCTGCACTGCCCTTACCAGGGGCCGGGCTGAGTAATCCGCTCGGTTTCGCTTTCGGGAGCTTTTGTTCCCTGAGCGCTTTCTGTAGAGTCCGGAGGACGGGAATGAAAATGGCGGCCTCCTAGTCTCCGGCCCGGAAGAGCTGAGATTCGGGGCTCCACTCCTCAAAGAAAAGCCCCGGGCCACTCACGTCTCCCTCGCCTCTGGCCGCGCTCCGAGCTCACCCAGCCTGCTACCGGTTCAAGGTAACCCCGAGCTGAGAGCTCACTCCTTGGCTCCGTCTCTGTAGCCGGCTTCCCGCTCCGATACCTGCTAGCTCTGCGACATTCAGACACCCCCGATCCTTCTGTGACCCTGCGGGACCTGGGGCCACGCTGACCCCGCGTGGGCTTCACCCCGGTTTAGCCTCTGGAGCGATGTCCCTCCGTGGAGCAGACTTTTCAAAGTCCCGATTTAGTGCTCCGTGGCTCCGCCGCTTGCCGGGAGCCGGCCCCTCCCCCACAGTCTATCCTCCCGCCGCTTTTGATTCACTTCTCCGCCAGTCCTACCTTCCAGAAAGTGGCCGATTTTCTGTTTCCAGAATTGCTGTTCTTCCTCTCTTTGATCTCCCGTTGGATTTGTAGGTGTTCGCAATGGTTTGATAAGCTATCTAGCTGATCTCCTGCTACCTGATGTCGTCTCAGCTGCTACTTCTCTGCCATCTTGACCACTGTGTCTCCCAGCAATACAGTTTTATAACCATTGTTTTGGGCAGCTATCTTTTAATTCAGTAAAGAGAAAAGGAGAAAGTACAAATTATTATACTCTTTTTTGTACTCACCAACATACAAAACTATAGCAGTGCTCTTTATTTCTTTCGTTGAAGTCACCATTTAAAGCCATTTTCTTTTCACCTAAAAACAAACAAACAAACAAACAAACAAAGCTTGTCCTGTATTTCCTGTAAAACAGGTCTGCTAGCAACAAATTCTCTCAGTCTATTTATCTGGAAATGTCTTTATCTTACTCTCAGCTTTTGCAGGATAGTTTTTGCTGAATGTAGAATTCTTGGTTGATAGTTTTTTCTTTAGCCCTTTGAATGTGTCATCCCATTTCTTTCTAGCATCTATTATTTCTGATAAGAAGTCAGCAATAGTCTCATTGCAATTTCCTTGTGTGTAAAATGACATTTTTCTCTTGCTGATTTCAAGAATTTAATTTTGTCTTTGTCTTTCAACAGTGTGACTGTGATATGTCTAGGTATGGATCTCTTTGTGTTATCTTGTGTAGAGGTTCACTGAGTTTCTTGGATATGTCAATTAATGCTTTTCATTAAATTTGGAATAGTTTCGGCTTATATTTCTTCAATATTTAATGACTTCTTTCTGTTTCCTCATTCTGGGACTCTCATTAGATGTACATTGGTATAGTCAGTGGTTTCCGAGATCTCTGAGAATTTGATTTTATTTATTTTTCTTCCTATTTCTCAGATTTAATAGCCACAATTGGTTTACCTTCAAGTGTGCCAATTTTGATCTCTCCTGAGCATGTGGGTAGCCTTCCTGAAAACCAAGGATATACAAGATCATATCAAATCCTTCTACAGCTGTTTTATTCTAAGCATCTCCCTGTTAAATTTCTAGATTATATGCTGATATATTACATGCTCCAGCCAGTATCATGATCAAGTATCTGCAGTGTTAGCCTTCCCTAAGTTTTGCCACCAAGATAAAAGTTGTTTTTGACAGGGGCACCTGGGTGGCTCAGTCGGTTAAGCATCTGCCTTCTACTCAGGTCATGATCCCAGGTCTTGGGATTGAGCCCTACATCGGGCTCTCTGCTCAGTGAGAAACCTGCTTCTCCCACTCTCCCTGCTTCTGCATGCTCTCAATCTCTCTGTCAAATAAACAAATAAAATCTTTTAAAAAAAATGTTTTTGACAACATTTACAAGAGTTAGTTTTTTATGTTCTGCTCCCAATCAAGTCATCCTTCTCCAGCATTAGGGATACTGATCTTCATTGTGTTTTCTGTCCTGTTAGAACCAGAATATCACAGATCTCAAATGGGAAGTGAGCATCCCCAAGCTAAAGTGCCACAGACTCATTGTACTTACTTGATTTAGTTAATTTATCTTGAATGCTTCTCCACTTATTTTGGTATGCATTTGGTCAATATTCAGAGTCTTGAAGTGGTTTGTTTTTGAAACCTTTATCAAATTTAACACTGTTTTTCACGAAGAAACTTTGTGGAGCTCCTCACACACACATAATGGAGGTTTCCATCCTGACTATCAAGCTTTAACAAAAACTTTGAACATGGGAGTTGGTATTTTTTCAATGTCTCATCAGTGAGGTAAACTTTCCATCCAGTTTTCTTACTGACATTTATGATTATCACTTCTAGGAATGTGTAAAGTTCTCTCTGAGTTGTTTATTCTTTCTAGATCTTCCATTAAAGATCTACATTGTAGATCTACGAGGTTTCACTGGGACTTCTGGAGAATTAGTTTTCCTACCCTGTGGGGAAGTGGCTATCTAAAAATGAACTAACATTAGAGAAATTAGGACCTAGAAATAGAGACTGAGGAGCCAACACATAACACACTGTTTAAGACTAGATCTAAAGGGGCGCCTGGGTGACTCAGTGGGTTAAAGCCTCTGCTTTCGGCTCGGGTCATGATCCCAGGGTCCTGGGATTGAGCCCCGCATCAGGCTCTCTGCTCCGCGGAGAGCCTGCTTCCTCCTCTCTCTCCCTGCCTGCCTCTCTTGCCTACTTGTGATCTCTGTCTGTCAAATAAATAAATAAAATCTTAAAAAAAAAAAAAAAGACTAGATCTAAACACATCTGAAGCCAGACATAACCCAGACTTTTCATGTAACTTAACTGATGAACTTCTTTATGTCATGAACTAGGATGATCTGGATTTCTGTCACTTGAAAAATATCCTTGGGGGGGAGAGGAAATATATATATATATATATATATCTCCATGCTCTCATGTACTCTTGAGAGTTTTAGTACTATATGTATACAGATTACAGTTTTTCTTCTTCCAAATAGTAAGCTATAAGAAGAAAAATGAGTATTTGTTTTGTTGAACATTTCTATTTCTATAGGATATTGTCATGTTTTGTCTTTCAGTAAGCCCTAGTCCAGAGAATGCCCCACTGCACAGTCTTATGGGACTCCTGGTGCTCTTTGGAAACTAGATAGGGCCAAGGCAAATTCTCTTTCCTGCTGTTCTTTGAATATCAAGGTGAAATGTGTGACCTAGATTTTTCCAACAAGATGCTTATATTCTCATCTTTGAATGTTGATTTGGTGACACAGAGGCAAAGGAAGAATTAGAATCTATTTTACACCATCAGCAATGATATCCTTCAGGAGTTTTAACACCACCATGGCCAAAATTTTATTGTGTCCATGTAACTTATTGAGCAATGTTGGATACTAATTATCTTTCAGTCCCAGTTGTGCAACTCCAAGGTTTATTTTTTGTGATCTTGATACAGTTCTAGAAAAAAATTTTTTTTTGTCTGAGACAACCAAAAATTTTCTCCAAATAATCCTCACTGGCATATCAGTGAAACTTTCATGATTAGTATAGAATAGATAGTCAATAATTATTGAAAAAATAAATTTCTAGAGTTAAAGATTTGGAGAAGAAGATTTTATGTTTCTATTTGGATAGATTTTCTTCTTTTCATTGACTTTAGCTCTATAAATATGTATGGAAATCCACTATAATAAGCTATCTCATGACAATAGTCATCATAAGGTCAGAGTTAACTTTCCCTAGAATTTCATTTTTGCCAGAATTATTAATAACCAAACATCTTAAACTTGAAAGTACTCATTCACTTAAAAATATTTACCAAGGGGCACCTGGGTGGCTTAGTGGGTTAAGCCTCTGCCTTCAGCTCAGGTCATGATCTCAGGGTCCTGGGATAGAGCCCCACATCAGGCTCTTTGCTCAGCGGGGAGCCTACTTCCCCCCTATCTGCCTGTCTCTCTGCCTACTTGTGATCTCTGTCTATCAAATAAATAAATAAAATCTTTAAAAAAATATTTACCAAAATTTCCTACATGCTACTTAAATGTTAAAGATAAGGCACAATACAAGACACATCTCTATGCTAATAGGACATAAGTTCTATTCAAATAGTTCACTTATTTACCAGAGAGACAATTTAAATATATTTTTAAATTTCACTTTTATATCTTAAAGTATCAAAAGTACTTTAAGTGACAAATGACAAACTTGAGAAAACATTTGCAATAGTTTTGAGTGATAAAAATTAAACTTTATAAAGAGAACTTACAGAGATTTCACAAAAATAGATGCAAATTTTCAAACCTTTTAAAAAATGAGCATTGCTCATAAATAAACAATTCACAGAACTGCAAATTACAAAGATTACATGAAATTTTACTAGTAATCAAATAACCATAGCAAAAAAAAAAAAAAAGAGGTAATTTTTGCTTACCTAATTTGCAATAACTTTTAGGTAGTGATGCTAAATACTAATTAATGATTGTATACTTAGGCATTCTCAGATACTATGTTGGCAAGAACTGTGTTGTTAAGAAAAACGTTCTGTATGTTTAATAGAAAATTGTTGTCTAAGTTCCAGAATATATTCTTTTCTCAGATTCCCACAGGTTCAGTTCCTTTCTTCTGTTCTCATTTTATCTAGCATTTGGGGCCCATACTTCAGTATGGATCAACAAGCATTCTTACACTGAAAGTGACTTATATTCTAATTTATATGTTAGTTATCAAATCAAAGGCCTTCTTCATATTTCTAAAACATTAAAATTCTTTCCAAACTCTGCACACTTCTTTTGAGTGGATTTTCTAATATCTTGTTATTTGAATCCAAAGTAAAGGGAGTACACAGATTGTTTCAAACAGTATTGTAGAAGACACCAGAGTTCAATGTCATGAATATATTACCCTTCACTTATCCTTATTTGGCAACAATCAAAGTCATCAATAAAGTTTTATTAACATATCTCATTAGTGAACTGTTACCACTATGTAATCAGAAAAAAAAGGTTAAAAGGCCCTTTCCCTTAAAATGGACTATTTCTGAGAAAGCACAGTAATGATTCTAATAGTTATAAAGATTTGTAAGGCATAAAAATCCTTATTTCTTCCTTTTCTTCATGGAAAATGGCATTTTGTTCTCTTTATGTGAAAGTAAAATGTTAATAAGAAATAATTATGTGCACAATAATATAAAATGTAGGAAGATTTTTTATTCCTTATGTATAAAGGGAGAGACAGGAAATGTAAAGTCAGAGAATAAAAAAGTAACAGGAAATCTAAGGTCAGCTGCATCAAGGGATATTTCTCACAGTAAAGTGCCTTTATTAAAAATTCTAGATCCATTTAACCATGGTACAATGGAAAGGTTTCTTGAAGTAAATAACATTCTTATTCACTTTACAATTCAAAAATCACAAAATTACTCAGAGTTCTAGCTGTGCCACAAAAACAATGGCCTTTATTCCTTTCTTCTTATTTTTTATAATGTAGTGGTACAAGTACTCATGAGGAGTCTGGATGTCCAATGCTCAAATGAGGAGTTATGTGGTGTGTGCATGAAGCAAAGTCCCAGAAGTTGCAGCCTGTCCTCCCATCAATCTCCTATGATTTTTCAGGATCCCTTTTTCTTTTCCTTTTGGCTACTGTCCTTTTAGCATGTGATAGGCCAAGCAGTTTATAAATATTGTTATCTTCTTTGATTGACTCACCTTAGAGGAATGCTGTCTGAGGCTTAGAAAGCTCATAAAGTATATCCAAAGTCATACAGGTAATAATACATAGGTTTCTCCAACTCAAATTTTTACTCCTTCAGTGTCACCAGAAGGAAATCATTTTTATGCTTGTTTCCGTTGGCTTATTTTTGGGATTGGTTCCACTGAATTGACGTTAGAATGAACTTTTAATTGCAAATAAACCAGTCTGGTGTATTTTTCCTTAGATTATGTTTTGTGGACTTTGAAAGCACAGACACATGTCAGGATTAATAGAAATATTACACGGATTGCAAATACTGGACACTGAAGAAAGCAAATCTGTTGTCGAGTTCAGGCCCGAGGAAATTAACCACTTAAGATCTCTATTAATGAGATTAAGCTGTATAGAGCTTGATTCTAATACGTATTCAGTAGAATGTTTATTCAAAGAAAAACCACCTCAAATAGAGAAGGATTCTGACAATGATGAACAGAGAATATTGGGAGAATTGCTGTGCATCTGGAAACAGACACCTTGCTTAGTTGTTTGTTTGCAAATCGAATAAACTTTCTGAACTAAAGGCTTTTGTAATTAAAACACCTGTTATTTAAAATATATTATTTTAAATTTACAAAACACATCTAAAATATTTGACTATAAATATGGATTAACAAGACACAATATTTGAACATCATATTGTCCCCCTTTTCACCTAAGTTTTAAATTCAAGACTTGCTGGAAAGGCATGTAGAGGGGGGCATAAAATCTGTCCCACACTGGTAACAAAGTGTTTTTCTCGATGTGTGAAGCAAAATCAGGTTCTCAGACTGTATTGTATAAGACTTACCTATAAACCTTACAAAAGCCAATAAGCCGCAAATTCCTGGATTCCCCCTAGGGAGACTCAGATCCACCAGAACTTTGAGGCCAATGAGGCTGCAGTCTAACAAATGTCCTGGGTGATTCTGTTGAAAATGGTACTAGAACATATTTTCTAGAACTCCCCTTTATAAAACACTAACTGCATCATGAAATATTAACCTATGGGGCTTTCTTCCTCATTCTTGACACCCTTGGCAGCCCTTCAATGTTATACTAATCTTTTTAGTGGAAGTTTCATGTAGTGGCCAAATTTTCAATTAAACACAATTCTACTCAAATTTAAATCACACACACCATTTATCACAGCTGCTAAACCTGCTGGCTAAATATCTTTTATGTTCCACTCCAGAGGTGCCTCATTTCAATGATGAATTTACAGATCCCTCCAAAGTCGCCTATCTACCTGTTCCTAGCTTTAGAGTGTGTAAGGAGTATCCAATTCTCAGGTGCTGGTGTTGGAAGAGAAAGCGGAGACAGAGGTGCCAGGGAAAGCCAACCAGCTGGATAGGTAGGCCAAGCAAGGCTACATTCCATCGGAAGGTGGTCACTTGATGTCTGGTTCTCATATTTTCAGGCTAAAGAGTTCAACTTTGTCAGACTGGCCCAAATTCAGGATGGAGATGGGGAATGGCTCAGTAACAACAGCAATGGCTATACTAATATCAACGACTCGTCTTTACAATGAATGACTGCTTATACAGGCATTTTGCAAATTTACAGCCTATGCATTTTCTCACTTATTTTAATTTCAAGACTATCGTATGAGGTAGGTAAAAATATCACACATATTTGGGAAAAAAGAAAACTAGGTTAACTCAATGCCCAAGAAACTAGTGAGTAGACCAGAATGCCTATCTGCAAATGTACCATGAGACCTATAACCAGCAAAGCACCCTGGAGTATTCTCTTTCCACTAAAAAATCTACATAGGAAATAAAATTAATCAGAGCAAGGAGAGTTAGTTGAATGAACCTAATAGTTAATGACATCAAGCCATAATAGCCTGAGGCATCCATGGAAAGTGCTAGGGAAATGCTGACAAATTATTCTTCTCAGAGTCCCCTCTCTTAATGCTTTGGCTAATTACGCTATCTTCAAGAATATTAATGTCATTGATCCACCTATTTTTCCTTTCATATCAATCCCATTCCAGTTATGTACTCCTGCATCTACTCTCCAAACACATGGATTAGGTGGAACTCTCTCAAATCTCCTCCAGGATAAACTAAGAGACCATTTCACAGGATGAGTTAACTTCCTTGGATAACTAACCCATTACATTATTTATTGATTCATACCAGTAAGGTTTTTTGGAAATTAGTATTTCCGTATTTTAAAAGGTGTCTTATTTATGCCCATCTACTTATTACATAAGAAACAGAACAAAGTAATAAGTACCTTAAGTCAAGGTGAAAAATAATTTGCAATCTTATTCAATCAATTGATAAATATTTATTGAGGACTTACTTTATACAAGGCAATGTGCTGAGTGCTCTCTCACTCACTCCATGCTATAACATTCTTTTCTAATTCTAGAATGTGCTGAACAATGGAAACTGGAAATTATAAAGAGTTTAATGCTGTAAAAATTTAAAGAAAAAAAAGCAAAAACCTTTTATCTTATTAAAAAAGTTTGGTTTGGACTGTGAAGACCTTTACTAATCTCCTTGATATTTTTTTCTGATTTTTCTCATAAACTCTTTACCTTAGATAGTTTCATTTTTAGAGAAAAGTTTCAAAGGTAGCACAGGGAGTTCCCATGTTCTCCTCACTCAGTTAACTCTATGGTTAACATCTTTTACTAATATGAAACATTTGTTTTAACTAAGAGCCAAGAGCCAACCTTGGTAAATTATTATTACCTAAACTCCGTACTTTATTTGGAATTTGCTAGTTTTTTTTATCTGTTCTTTTTTCTATTCCAGGACCCCATTCAGGATACCACATTTAGTCACTGTTTTTCTTCTGGTATGTGACAGTTTGTCATGTCTTCCTTGCTTTTGATGATCTTGACAGTTTTGAGTAGTATGGGTCAGATACTTTGAAAAATTCCTCAACTGGGGTTTGTCTGGTATTTTTCTTATTTTTAGAATAGGATTATATATTTTTGAAATGAAGATCACAGAAGTGAAGTGCTATTCTTACAATACCTTACCAAGGACACATAACTTACTGGCATTCACCTTGATCAACCTATGCAAGGTAGTATTTGCTAGCTTACTCCATGTAAAATTATTCTGTTTCCCAACTGCTTTCATAGAGTCCTCTTTGGAAGCAAGTCACTAACTAGAGTCCATACTGGAGCCGGAAAGGGAGAGATGGAATGTCAAGTCCCACCTCTTGGAAAGGGATGGGTAATCAATCTAGTTAAATTATTTGGAATTTTTCTGTACAGATCTGTCTCTTCTCCATTTCTTTGTTTAATCACTTATTAGTATAGATATTGTTTTTATGGATGCTTATTCTTTACATTGGGTATAAAAATAGTATGTTTTTTGTTTGTTTGTTTGTTTGCTATTGTTTTTGCTGGAGTTATTCCAGCTTGGCCATTAGGAGTTCTTTTACATCAGCTCCCTCATCCCTTCAACAGGACATTAACTTTTTGTTTTCTGAATCTTCCCTTACTTTTTGCAATCTCCATGTTTTTGTTTCTGAATTGTTCCCTAAATTTAAACAAGTCACTTTACTTCTGCATTCATTGACATTACTCTGTTAAATTAAATTCTTATTTGTTGTATTAATGGAAATTACAATGTAGTATATCTTTAAAAAAAAAACAAGCTAAATTAATCATTTAAAATTTTTTGTTCATGCAAGGAAGACACTGCACATGGGGAAAAAGCTTCTTTCCTGAAAAATAAAATTGCAAGATTATATAAAGTGAAAAAAGGCTAGAATTTAGATTAAATTTAAATGAAGCAAAGCATGGCTATCTGCTCATTGAGTGGATCCTCTGATCAAACAAGCTAGTTGATTGTGGAGCACTCAGTGCAAAACTGACTATTTTTGCAGCTTCTTACATAGATGTCATTCATGTCCTTTAGGCTATACTTCATCTACACCCCACCCCCTGTAAAATTATGGGTTATGATCTTCTGGAAACAATGATGTTTTACTGGCAGTTTCCCTGTTTGGCCTTGTTTGGTAGGTCTTAAATAAATAAATAAATAAATAGCTACAAGATATGGATCTGATCCCTAATCCCTATGCTATCATATTGCTTTTTAGGAAATGAGACAATGGTTTGATGCTTTTATTCCATTTCCATTCATGACCATCTATTGTATCATGTGACAAGACAAGAGCTATGGAACAGCTTTTTAAGACTCTGTCTTCCTAACAATTATTACTATAATATAAATAAGTGTAACAGTCAATAAGAGAGGTCTGGAAAGTTTTTGGAGTCATAATATCAGATTTCCCACATTAAAACAAAAATAGGTCTGATTCTTCATCAGATTCTTTGTAGCCAAGTGGAGTACCAAGAATATCACCAGGTTTTAAAAATCATGTTGGCTCTTTCTCTGTTTTTAGTGTGATACGAAAAACTTCTAAGAGATATCTAAAGAAATAGGTCGAATATATTTCTTTTAATATAGAACATATTCCTGTTGTGAGGCAAGTATACTAAAGAAGTGAGTGATGCCAAACGCTACTTGTTCAATCTCAGTGAATTAGTGGTGCTAACATGGGGACAATATGTCAAATCTTGTGAACAGCATGATATGTAGCAAGTTAGAAGCAAAAGATAGACGATATGTTTTCTAAAAAAAATAATGGAATTAGAGTTTCTTGCATACCTGTTGAGTATGTCATGCAGGAAATAATGGAATTTTTTGTTTATTTATATTCACCTCAAAATTAAAATCAAGAAAATGAATGAGGTTTTTTTTTATTACGTATGGTGACATAATGTAATAGACAGATCTAGGTACAGATTCTGATGCCACCATTTGCTAGCTGTTTCATCTCATGCAAGTAACCTCTTTCAATCTCTCTTTTCTTGGCTGTAAAATCATTTCAGGGTTAATACAAGGACTAAAGTGAAATACATTGAAATGTGTGAAATGTCCAGCTGGATATTTCTGCTGGATAACTGAAGTTCAATAAATGGTGATCATTATGATAATTATCAGTCAACAAATATTCACTGATTACCTTGCAAATACCCATTTCAGTATTAGGTCTGGCTGAGACAAAGATCTATAAATATACACTCGCTGGACCTGAGAGTGTTATCAATATGGGTTTTATAGGAAACAGATTTTCAACCCGATGATTTAACTAGAAAACACTTAAGTAAAGCAATATTTAAAAGGATAGACCAAAAGGAATTAACAAAAAATGACTAGGCATCTAGGTGAGCCAATTCCTTAAAATCTCTCTCTCTCCCTCTCTCTCCCTCTATATATATATATTCTACTGGTTCTGTTGCTCTGGAGACCCCTGACTGACCCTAACCTCAAATTGTATGGGAATTTATTTTTCACCCCCTGGCATGCATGAATCGTTCTAAGGTATCTAGGTTACTTAATAATATCTGGTAAAATTAGCACAATATCATTAACATAAGAACTAGTGGGATGTTCTATGTTGCCATCATCAAGATTCCTGCAGACTCTATAGCGACAGATTTCAGGATATTGCTGCCACTTCTGGGTTAATTCACAATAGTTTTTTTTTTTTTTTTATAAGATAGAATTGAGAAAAAGCATGTGCCCTGTCATTACACACCAGGTGTCAGGAACTGAGGTAAGCGTCTCTGAAAGAAAGACACCTTATAGTTGAGATCATTAGCAGCATCTGATTAAGTTTATGATTATTCAGTCTTTCTAGAAAACTCATAAAGCTTTTTCATAGGTCAGATGCATTAAGAGGTAATATTGTAGGAATCACCATATCTGTATCTTCAAAGTTTTTATGGTGAAACTAATGTCTAAAATCCCCCCTTAAGAAACAGGACTAAGACCGGTTCACTAATTTGATGTGTTGGTGAGAGGAGGTAGCTCCAGGAACTCATACTTGGCTCTTCTTTCCATTATAATCACTACTTCTTATGTAGATCAATGTGGAGATCTTGTTGTTAAATTATCTGTTCTGAATATTATACATAAGGAACTAGAAAGAAAAACCATGATAAAATATTTTTAGGTCTGCTGTACCCATTTTACAACAAAAGTGGGTCAAGACTCCATTTGTCACCATACTACCATAATTCACCATAGATTATGGTAGAATTTTGAAACTTCAGAAAATAGCATCACCTCAGAACTGTGTTTCTACTAAATCCTGAAAGGTCTGGGTGTTTTCTTTCCTCCAATAAACTGTTACCTTAATCAATGGCCTTTCTTGTGAAGGTCTGGAGGAAGATTTACAAAATACACTTGGCAAATTACGGGATTCTCCTGCAAAGGGATTCAGTCCCTCCTTAATTGAGGGCTTCAGTGTCTGTAAATAGGCTTAATTCTGTGACTATGGGGAAAGGCCTTAAATTTCTACACTAGTGACTCTAGTCAGGGTTGCTAGCTACCGGACCTCAGACCTAGATTTTCTTCCATTATAAAAAAGTCAAGCAATACTGTGATGGTTAGTTTTGTGTTAACTTATCTAGGCTGTAGTAGTCAGTTATTGAAACAAATGCCAATCTAAGTGTTGCTATGAAGGTATTTTGTACATATGGTTAATGTCTGCATAGTGTTAATCATTTACAATCCTTTAAATGAAGATTACCCTTGATGATGTGGGTGGGCTTTATCTAATCAGTTGAGGACCTTTAGAGTAAAAACTTAAATTATTCTGAGAAAAGGAAATTCTACCTTAAGACTATAGCATCATATCCTATCTGACTTTCTAGCCTAACGGCCTGCCCAAAATTTACCCTGGCAAATTTTGAATTTGCCATCCTACAATTACATGAGCCAATTCCTTGAATCTCTCTCTCTCACTCTGTGCCTCTCTCTTCATGTGTCTGTCTGTCTCTCTGTTTCTGTCTTTCTCTCTGTATATGCATCTCATTGACTGAATTCCCAACCCTAAGCTAGGCAAGGGATTCATCTCTTCTTCCCTGAGATACCTGATAGATGCCTGGAAAAAAAAAAAATTGAAGTTCTGCTGGTAAGGAGAAAGTGGGAATGGCCTTTGCAAGCAGCCAATGGTGTCTTATAAAAGTACCATAAGATATACAGTTCACAATTTTATCACATGATGGTATCAATAAACATAAAAGATATTAATTATTAAAACCTGTTAAATATCCTCTCTAGTCCTATAACAAAATTATTTTTTTAAGTTTAATGTATGTGCTTTAGGATAATCTAGTGGTAGAGAGGAAGATTTTGGAATTGGTGTTTTATATTGAAAATATAAATAAAAAGCTAGTAAAAAATACCCAAAAGGCTTTCTCAGGCTTTATCTAATAACAAAGGTTATAAGTGTATACACAGACACACACACACACGCGTTTACATATATATATATATATGTATATAGTTGAGATCATTAGCAGCATCTGATTAAGTTTATGATTATTCAGTCTTTCTAGAAAACTATATATATATATATATATATATATATATATATATATACATATAAACTGAAGATCAAAATTTGACTTCATATATATATAGATAAAAAAATTTTATATATATATATATATATATATATATACATATAAACTGAAGATCAAAATTTGACTATATATATATATATATATATATATATATATATATACATATAAACTGAAGATCAAAATTTGACTTCATAACAGTAGTAAATATGATATATTCATTTATAAAAAAGCACTGACTTGTTTTTCCAGGCCTCTGAAAGGAACAAATTAGAGTTTTGAAAATAAAAGTAAGAAAAGCAAGTGTTTTAAGGGATATATTTGTTAGAATTTTAGACTATTTTAAGAATGCTTTAAGTTTCCTGGAAAAAAATCTCTCTGAAATAAGAACTTTCTCACATATGTTTGGGGGGGAAAAATTGGGGGAAAGTATTATCCTTCTATAAACACCAATTCACATGATTTGTTCCCAGAATAAATATGAAATCCTTTCGTAAGTTGTTCTGTCTAAAGTGAAATATGCAGATAGTCTTAGAATCCCACAGAACGAAGAGCTCTGTTGTATAACAGAGAAGCCTTCTTAAACATCTCTTGACACTTAGCAGACCCTCATTATTGGCCTTATCACCATGACTATCATTTACATCTTTCAAATCAATTGTTTATCTCCTCTCTTCGTTGCTTGGCTCATGGAGTACTCAGTAAGTCTTTAGGGATAGAGAAGGAAAGGAAGGGAAGAAGGAATGTTACAATATTTAGCAGCGTTTCTAAGAATGCTAACCAGCCCACACACTTGATGGGACTAAGCTGTTGTACTCTTTCTCTTCATTTTTTCTCCTTGACAGGGATGTGGTTTGGGGAAGACATATTTACAAACACCTACACATACTTAAGTACATATTTCTTTTCCTCGTGAATTACAGTGAGTGGTTGGAACAGTTGGGGTCTATCAGTATTAGAAACATTCATTAATTCATCACTGATAGTTTCCATAGAGAAATGTGACATTCTTTACAAGGCAAAATTGAGCAATACTTTAAGGAGATACCCTTGTAAGATGTTTTGTTCAAGACGTGAAAATCTGGCAGTTACTATTGAGCAACTTGGTGAAGGAGGGAGACATTGCTTAAATGTACCCATCAGTTCTCATAGGCCTTCTTGACCTTGTCTAATACTTCTGTAATGAGACTACTGATAACATTGCAGTCTGGTTTTCAAGTGTGCCAAAGCTCCTAGTAGCCCCCTCAGCTCCAAAACGCATGATTGTCTAGTTTGTCTTCTTGAGTCTCTTCACTCCGGCTTCTGTCCCCTCAAACAACCCTGCTTAACTAATCTTGAGAAAAGTAATTATGCCCTCACTATTGATTGGGAAGGATTTATATTTAATTATGTGTAACATGTTCCACTATCAAACTTTCAGCTTGGTTCACCAATGCCTAGTGAGTCCTGTTGCTATGTGCTTATATGAGCCATTGGGTTATGAGCTTCTGTATAAGATGTTGAATTTTCCCCAGTCCCTGTATTTCATGAAAAATGGTTTCATATCTTAAAGTCATGGTTGGACCTTTCATGAAGCTTGCCTTGAAGAACGTTTCCTTAATGCAAAAGGAATCATTACCATGCACAATTTGCATGTTTTTGCAGCAGCCCTGAGTCATTCATATGTGCCATTAGGTAAAATCCTGAGATCACAGTGCTTAAAGTTCAAATACGTGCTGTAGTCAGAATGAATTGCAAAGTAACTGATTCTGCCAAATCATGAATACAGTCAGTTTATTCAGAAGAAAACTGGTTCCTGCACACTACCTTTTAAATGAAAATAATATGTCTGCTAATGCTTCCAAAAACTGAATTAAAATTTCAGTTTTCTTTACCTCGAGAATTTTAATTCTAAATGTTACCAGTCTCTTTTGATAAAAGCTTGCTATGAACTACTCATAGTGGCTAAATATAATTAATACATAAAAATGTTCAAACAATATAAGATGTCCTGCATTTACAAAGTTCCTATGGTATTAATAGCATCATATAGCTCTATTCCTGCCAAATAATGATTTTCCTCTGATGTTGATTAAATTATTTTCAATGCAGTGGACATTGAAAATGTCCAAAATATTGTATGGGTGGGTTAATATACAGGAAATCATAATGCTTGTAAGCAAGTGATCTCATCTATGACATTTAAAATTCTGAAAGTAAGTTTCAAACTCATCAGTCCAATAAGATCAGCTGTTATTTAAGACTAACAAACACAGGAAAGAAATAATAAAAAAATAGGCAAAATTTTGATAAAAATTCTATGCTCTACCAGTATAATCATGAAAAATATACCACTGCCCATAAAAGCTCAGTATGAAACTATTCAATCTTGTGATTATCCACAGAGACCCCTTAAAAGCTACTTTGTACTTACAGTACTGTTACAGAGTCCAGGCTCACAATGGATTGTATTCCTAACTTTTTCTGAGAATTCATTGTGAGCCATCTGACTACAGATTAGGCTGGAAAAATTAATTCACCTTGAAGAGATGAGCCCTTCACACAAGTTTTGTTTTTATATAATATAAAGTATAAATATGTTAATATTCCAACTAATTTGATCAATTTGAACAATCAAAATTTTATGTTACAGATCCATGCTGTTTAACTGTCTACACTCTCCTGATCTGATAAACATTTGTCAAATATGAATTGACCACCATGAATATAATAAAATTTTGTGTTCAAATTTAGGAAGTTCTGAAACCACTTGGATAACATTTAACATCACCTTTCCATATCAGCAATTTTCACAAAAGTTTAAAGCTTTATTAGCAATTTTTACAAAATTTTAAAGCTTCACAAAAATATCTTTGATCTTTAGAACATTATATATTTCCTTCCCTAATTCTCTTCCAGTATGGATCTATCTATGAATTTTACAGTTCTGAAAGCTGAAACATTCTCCTCTTCTCTTTATCTCTCTCCTTTCTTCTCTATACATAAATCTCAAAAAGTCTTTTAAATCTCAAAGAACTAATAATATTGTGGTCAGTGCACCAAACAGATATTGCAATCCCCAGACACTAGCCACCATTACTGTGGACTCTTGCTTTTTCTACCGCCACTGTGAATAACATCTGACTGTCCCTCAGGAATCAAAATCCCTGGTAGAAATATCCAATTGGCTAAGTCACAGGTCCTTACCTTGAATGCCAGAGAGCAAGGAGAGGTATTATCTGTTCCATTTCAGCCAGCATGGCTGGAGATGAGATACTGCTTATATTATTTGTGACTCTACATAACTATTTAGCTCTGCATTGACAAAAGCAACAAACATCCCTTCCCTGCTTAAATGCTCAGTCCCCCTATTCCTTACATAAAATTAATCCCAACTTAGATATGGTCTTCAAAGCTACAAATCACCTGTGAGAAGATCATTTTTCCACCCTTATTTTTTACCTTCCAATTTTCCCTAATCCCCTACTTCATGGAGTAGTCTGGTTAATTATTTGCACTTTCCCCACATCCTTATGATGTTTAATGTCAATCCCTATGCCCAGAACATCTGGGCAATTCATCTCAGCCCACTCTTTTTCCTGTTTCTCCATACCAACTCCAATTGTGAGTATCCTTCAAACCCAGAACTGTTGATTACATCCCATTATTTTATGTAGATTAACCCTTTTATTCTTTGGATTGTCATTTTTATAATAGTATTGTTGGCTTTTTTCATATGTTTTCTAGTTCCTTCATAGTTCATATTATACTCTAACATTAGTCAGAATGACTTATTTGATAAAGCAAAATCATCCTTCTATCTTTTCTCACCAACCTTGTTTATTTGCCATTCCTAAGGCTTCAAGATTTCACATATGAAGGATTCATTCAGTAAACAAATATTCTTTGTCTGCTTCTATGTACTAAGCTGTTCCAAGCACAGGGGATTGAAAAAATGAACAAGATAAAGTACTTATGCCAAAGGAATATATATTCCTATGTGAAAGAGAAGAATAAAAAAAACTAGCAAATAACTATATGACACAATGCTAAATAGTGAGAATACTGTGAATAAAATTAAGTATGGTAGGGGAACATAGAGTAACATGGAAAGAGAACTGAGTAAGTAAGGTGGTCATGAGAGAATATTCAAAGGAAGTTATATATAAGCAGAGACCAGAACAAAATGAGGAAGAAAAACATGCTGACATCTGAGAGAAGAGCATCCTAGTTAGAGGAAACCATAAATGCCAGCTTCTGAAGAAAAGCAAACTTGATCTATTAAACATCAAGAAGACCCCTGTGGTTAAATCAATAGAAGTATAAGTATAGAGGATATTGCTATGAGATATAGGAGACCCTGTGAGCTTTGGTAAATCTTTGGGTTTTATTTTAAGTATGATAGCTGCTGGAGGATTTTGAACATCAGAGTTGCATTTTCTGTTCTATGTTCCTAAAGATCACTAAGGATTGCAATGGAAAATTTATTGTATGGGGCAAGATTAGAGGCAGGGAGATCAGTTAGGAGACTACTGTGACTGTTTAGGCAATAGGTGATGTTAGCAACATGAACTAGAATGATAGTCATGGAATTGGTGAAAAGATGTCAGATTCTGGATGTACTTTAAGAAAAGTTCCAGTGGGTTTGTTGATGGATCAACCATGAAATATAGGTCCCTTTCTAAACATTAGCATTTGAAATTCCCTCTAGACATCAAATGAGAAATTTTGAGTGGTTACTTGAACACACAGGTGTAAAATAAAAGGAAAAGAAAGGGTCTGAAAATAGATATATGTCTAATATTAATGATTATTTAAAGCTACAAAGACTAAGTATAGAAAGAGAAGGAAGGTAAAAGAGAAAAGGTTAAGGTTCTGGAGGATTCAGTTAAGTAGAAGAAAGAGCAACATACAGAGCACACAAAAAAAAACATAGTTCCTTTATTTTTTAACTTATTAGCTTTATTTGTACATCTATTTCTTTTTAATTTTTAATTCACACCACTAATCTGAGTAGGAAAAATAGGTACTTGAGGCCTTCCATTTCCTTTTACTTAGATAATTTCATAAAAACATTGTATTTCAGTGGTAGTTTTATTTTCCATCTTTTTAAAATTTTTTTTATTTATTTTGGGGTTCCTGGATGGCATAGTCAGTTAAGCATGTGGTTAACTCTTGGTTTCAGCTTAGGTCGTGATCTCAGGGTCATGAGATCCAGCCCCTCATGAGCTCTCCTCTACCCCCCTCCCACAAAAGCTCACATGCCCTCTCCCTTTCAAATAAATAAATAAATAAATAAATCTTTTTAAATGTTTTCTTTATTTTACCACAATAAATCTATTTAACATCCATCACCATACATAGTTATAGAATTTTATTTTCTTGTGACAAGAACTTTTAAGTTTTACTTTCTTGGCAACTTTGAAATATGCGATACAGTATTATTAACTATAGTTGCCTTGCTGTATATTCCATCCCTAGGATTTTATTTATTTTATAACTGGAAATTTATACCTTTTGACTCCCTTTACCTTTTTAACCCACCTCCAGCCCCATGCTTCTGACAATCACCAATCTTTTCTCTGTATCTATGAGCGTGTTTTTTGTTTTAGATTCAACATATAAGTGAGATCATATGGTATTTACCTTTCCTTGTCTGATTTATTTCACTCGTGCCCTCAAGAGCCATTCATGTTGTCACAAATGGCAAGATTTCATTATTTTTATGGTTGAATAGTATTCCATGGTATATATTTACCATATTTTGTATCTATCCACTTGTTGATGGACACTTAGTTTGTTTCCATATACTGGTTATTGTAAATAATGCTGCAGTGAACATGGGGGTGCTTATATCTTTTCAAATTAGTATTTCTGTGTTCTTTGGGTAAATACCCTAAAGTGGAATTACTCAAT
Organism: Mellivora capensis; assembly: GCA_004024625.1. Lineage (NCBI taxonomy): Eukaryota > Metazoa > Chordata > Mammalia > Carnivora > Mustelidae > Mellivora > Mellivora capensis. The sequence goes on along the minus strand of PISX010024108.1, from coordinate 9,091 downwards.
CATATGGTAATTCTATTTTTAATTTTTTGAAGAGCCTCCATAATGTTTTCCACAGTGGTTGCCCCAATTTATATTCCCACCAAGAGTGTACAAGGATTCCCTTTCCTCTACATCCTTGCCAATTCTGGTCTTTTAGGTAATAGCCAATCTGACATTTGTAATATGATATCTCATTGTGGTTTTGATTTGTAATTCCCTGACCGTTAGTGATGTTGATTATCTTTTCATAACTCTATTGTCTATCTGTATGTCTTCTTTGAAAAAACATCTTTTCATATCCTTTGCTCATTATTTAGTTGGATTGCTTGGGGTTTTATTATTTAATTGTATGAGTTCTTCATATATCTTGGATACTAATTCCTTAGATATATAATTTGCAAATATTTTCCCCCATTTTATACACTGTCTTTTCTTTTTGTTGATGGTTTCCATTGTTGTGTGGAAGATTTTAGTTTGATGTAGTCCCACTTGCTTATTTTTGGTTTTGTTGCTTTTTCTTTTGGTGTCAAATCCAAAAAAGTCATCACCAAGACTGACATCAAGGAGCTTAGTGCTCATGTTTTCTTCTAAGAGTTTTATAGCTACAGGTCTTACATTCAAGTCCTTAATCTATTTTGAGTTACTTTGATCGTGTAGTATAAGATAGTGGTCCATTTTATGATTTTACATGTAACTCTCCAGTTTTCCCAGCCCCATTTATTGAAAAGACTGTCTTTTCCCCATCATGTGTTCTTGCCTCCTCCATCATAAATTAATTAACATTATATGTATGAATTTATTTCTGGGCTCTCTATTCTGTTCCATTAATTCGTGTGTCTGATTTTATGCCAGTGCAATACTGCTTTGCTTACTATAGCTTTGTGATATAGTTTGAAGTCAAAATGAGTGATGTCTCTGGGCTTTTTCTTTCTCTCTCAAGATTGTTTTGACTCTTCGGTGTCTTTTGTGGTTCCATACAAACTTTAAGTTATTTTTATTCTATGAAAAATTTCATTGGAATTTTGATAGGGATTGCATTGAATTTTTAAACAGGGTTGGATAGTATCCTGTCATCTGCAAATAGTGACTTTTCTTTTTTTCTAATTTGAATGCCTTTTACTTATTTTTCTTACTTAATTGTTCTGGCTAGGACTCCTAATACCATGTTGAATAAAAATGGTGAGAATAGGCATCTTTGTCTGATTACTCATCTTAAAGGCAAAGCTTTCCACTTTTAACCACTGAGTCTGAGGTTAGCTATGGGCTTATCATATATGGCTTTTATTATGCTGAAATCCATTCTCTCAATCCCCACTTTGTTGAGAGTTTTTATCATGAGTAGATGTTGAATTTTGTCACATGCTTTTTCTGCATGTATTGAGATGATTTAATGATTTTTACCCTTTATTATATTAATGGAGTATAAAAAATGGAATAAAAAAGTGGAGGACTCAAATAAATAAAATCAGAAATGAAAGAAGAGACATTATAAGTGATAGTACATAAATGTAAGGGATCCTAAGAAACTACTATGAACAATTACATACCAACAAATTGCACAACCTGAAGAAATGGATTATTTACCAAAAACATACAACCTCTTAAGACTAAATCATGAGGGACGCCTGGGTGGCTCAGTTGGTTAAGCGGCTGCCTTCGGCTCAGGTCATGATCCTAGCGTCCTGGGATCGAGTCCCACATCCGGCTCCTTGCTCAGCAGGGAGCCTGCTTCTCCCTCTGCCACTCTGTCTGCCTGTGCTCCTCTCTCTCTCTCTGACAAATTAAAAAAAAAAAAGACTGAATCATGAAGTAATAGAAAATGTAAATAGACCAATTACTAGAAGATTGAATTGGTAATCAAAAACCTCCCAACAAACAAAAGTTCAGGACCAGGTGCTTCACTGGTGAATTCCACCAAATATTTAAAGAAGAATGAATACCAATATTTATCAAACTTTTCCAAAAAACAAATAGAGGAATCACTTCCAAGCTCATTTTACAAGGCGCCAGCATTATCAAAACCAGACAGGATATAATGAGAAAAGAAAATTACAGGCCAATATGACTGATAAGCAAAGATGCAAAATTTTCAACAAAATATTAGCAAACGGAATTCAATAATGTATTGAAAGGATTATATATACCATGACCAGGTGGGATTTATTCCAGGTTTGTAAGGATGGTTCTCGACATCCACAAATCAATCAATGTACTATATCACATTAATAAAATGGCAGGTGGTTTCATAAAAGCCACGAATATTCAGTGTTTCAGAGTGGGTGATCATTTTTTTCACATTCTGCTGAGATGTACTTTGAGCAATAGCAATTTGGAAAGCCAAAGATCCTTGGTAACCTTGACATGAGGCTTTAGGAACAAAGACTATTAGAAGTAGACTGAAAAGGGAAAGAGAGGTTAAGATTAATGCATCAGTCTTTAACAGGTCTCTTTTCTTCAATTTCAATTCTTTCTTAATATTCATAAGCATCAGCATATTCTTTGTATATGTAAAATAGATTTGCAGTTCTGTTGCTTAAGGCTAGATACTTCTTTTATCTATAGCAACAATTTTCAAATCTTAATGTTTATAAAAACAGCCTAAATGTGCCTATTAAAAATGCAAATTCTTGCTTTCTGCTATCACCGATTGTGATTGACTTGGCATGGGACAAGGCACAGAAACTTCATTTTAAACAAACCCTCCAAGTGATTATATTGTGATTATACAATATTATCATGTAATGGTTGAATTCTGTATTACTTCTCTACCCTCCTTCCCTACTCTTTCCTTTGTCTCGAATTCTGATATATACCCATATTTCTTTATTTTTTCTTTTTTTTAAGATTTTATTTATTTCTTTTAGAAAGAGAGAGCCCAAGCACTGCGAGAGAGAGAGTGAGAATCCCAAGGACACTCTGCACTAAGGCAGAGCTCAATGTGGGGTTCAATCTCGTGACCCAGAGGTCATGATCTAACCCAAATCAAGAGAGGAGTACTTAACCAACTGAGCCATCCAGGCACCCCGATGACAGATCCTCATACTTCTAGAAAACTCCTATCTATTCTTCAGAACCCTGGGTTTATTTCCTCTTTTAAGCCACACTCATAGTGCCAACCATAGAGGTCAGTAAAGATTTACTAAATAAATGGAGTTGCTATAACTGTTTTTCTTTTACTATTTTGTTAAATCTCCAGACGGTTTATAAGTCTTTGCATCTCTCAAGTGTCCACATAATTTAGTAAACTTAATTCCATTTATATGTATCGTATTAGCACATTTCTCGAAATCAGTGTGATTAATTTTCTTTACCCAACCAAGACAAACCCAAGATTGTTAAACAAGGCTGCTTTTAAATAATTCTAAACATCTCTCTGTATTTCTGAAGGAAATGTCAAGTAAGTTTGCCCTGGGCTGCATTAATGATCAGAACATCCGATCAGACTGGTGTCATGAGTGCATCAAGGGACACTTCCCTTAACACTGGCCTATTTTAAAAATGGCTTCCTTCCATTCTCATTTAAGAATGTAGAAGTCCTGTTGTTTAACTATACTCCAGCCTGAAGTCTGCTTCTTTGAGATGATTAAAAAAAGATGAAATTACCTAACTTAGATTTAGTTACACTTTTGTGGAGCAAGTTTATTTTTTTCTTCCTCAGCTTCTTTTTGTTGTTCTTCTTTTAGATCAAAACTTCAAAGGAAAGGACTGTTGGATCAGCCATTCACTTACTAGAGCTGAATTTTTGCTTGCCACTAGCTTTTCTACCCCAATGTTCCTTTGATTCTATTCTATCTGCCTCTTTTTTGTCTCTAGTTCTTGCATGTGGAGAAAATTATACTGTAGTCTTGCTCAAAAAAAAAATCATATTTCATCATACCCCAAAATCTTAGAAAATTTAAAACATTTTCCAAGTCTGCAAGTGTTTTAGACAGAAGCCTCAGACACAGAAATTAATAAATAAGTCTTTATAGTATTCTAAATAATGGAAGTTTCCAGTAGCTTAGCTTCAGAACAAACAGGAATCAACTTCACAAGGGATATCACAGACTAAACATTAACTGTGATGCGCAGTTCCATTTTCCTACCACCTGACTTACACAAATACTCAAAAATAATAACAGTAATAATAATAATAGTAAGTTAAGGCAGATTAGGCAGGAAGCAGTACAGTCCAAGATCTTGGATGTGGTAATAGATAAACATGACCCTGTCTTTGCCAATTCTAGCTATAGACTTTTTGTCAGTCTCCTTATTCTTTTGTCAAATGGAATAATAATATGGCCTATATCTTGTATTTATATTGAAGTATATAAGACAGTTTGCTAATTTAGCAGTCTTTACCTCATAATAATTTAGCAAATAGTAACTATTATTGTTGCCATTAGGCTTTTGCTGAAACTGTGCATGGCCAGGTTGGATTGCTGCAGTAAGGGCCACAGCAAAACCCGTAGCTGCTGCCGAGGCCATCAAAAATGTCTACCACGCTGCCATTAGACCTCAAGATATGAGTCACAGAAGGATGGAGGAAAAGCTATACTACCTTTATCATGCCTTTGCAGAGGCAGTAGATGACAAAATACCCAGCACTGATGTTCTCCAGATGCCATAATATGTTGCATATGTCTATGGTACACATCATATATGTTATTAGATTCTAGAGCTACTGCTGTGAATTCTACTTGACAAACTGATTAAGTCTCTTTGAGCTAGAAACCAGCCCAGCAAGGCAGCTGTCAGGGTGTGATTATCCTCATATTTCCCTTATGGTATCTTTTCCCATACCTTATATTTAGAACTAATAAAGTAGAATTTTACAGAACTCCAGGATATGAGTTAGCTCCCAAGTTAGTTCCTTCATGCTCAATAGATATTACTATTATTAATAAAAATACATAACAGTAATCATATTTAAAATCAGGAGAGTTTCGGTCTTGTTTATAGATTATGTGGTTCTAATGGGGGCAATGATCATGAATAGACATGGGTCTTAGCAGCTATTATCAAAGAAATTTAAACCATGAGTACACACATTTCCAGCTCATGCATACACTCTGCATGTATTATCAATAATGGCAAAATAAAGATGCAATGAGGGGGTGCCACCAAAATTTGGGAAAAATTAGAAATGTAAATGTCAGTATGATCTCTGAGGTAGATTAGAAGATGAGAGTAATACAACATATATTTAAAAAATAATTCAGGAAATGTAACTTCTATATCTTATGATTTTCTCTATCCTTACTCAAATAGTAGATTTTGCTAGATTATCAATTATTGAGCCATAACTATGAATCAGGCACTGCTAGCACTTTGCTTCACAATTTCTAATTCTTACATGCCCAGTGATCCTCATTATACATAAATTATATATTTAATATATGAAGTATTTGGAATTTCAGGCTCTTGCCCAAGACTTAATAGCTTGATGAGCAGAGACTGAAAGCGAACCATTTAGATCTAAATCTAAAAATCATTATAAGAAGTTTCAATAGCCTGTAACTATAAGAATTAATTTCATTATGACAGGTGATTTGCATGGCCGAACTGATCTATATTCGTTGATAAAAACAGACTTATGGTCTGTATACTAAATGTTACTGGAAAAGCCATTTGGTCCCTCTTCATTTCAGTTTTGGGTTTTTTTCCCACTTGTCCAATAAAGAGGTTAGATTCAACTCGAGTTTCTTTCCTGTTAGTTTAAAAGTGATTTTATCATTGATGGGTGGCCTCTTCAGATATAATGATTGGTATAAGGAAAGCAGTAGGGGAATATCTGTTGGTTTATATCACATAAAGTATTAAGCCTTGTCATAAACTTACACTGATTTCAGTTAGGCTGTCATTAGGTTAACCCATGCAAGTGATGAATGAAAATATTTGCACAAAATACTTATGTTTTATTTTGAATTATTGAAGAGTAATTCTTTCCTTTGTAAATTTCAAATATTGAAGAAAATGATGTTCTTTTAAAATGTTTCCTTCAACCCTCCCTGTCCTCATAAATTTCATCCTTAGAAATCCTTAGTGTAAGTTTAGCCAACATCTTTCTACTCCACTATAAATCATGTTTGCTTGTACATTTAGTTTAAAAGCCTAGGATATGTGAAGGTTAGGTGAGCATTATAATTAGATGAGCATTATATTTCTTTTCAAAGAAGCTAACTTTAAAACCTAGGCTTAATTTGAAATTGACGTTAAATTTGCATATCCCTTTGACTATCTGCATCATAAAAAGACTGGATATTATACATTTTTATAAAAGATTATCACTAATAAAGAAGCTTCCTGGATTTAAATGACATCAGTAAACAGTTCTGTCTTCCCATAACTGCTTGAGCAAAAACACACATAAGGGACAACCATTCTGGCCCAAGTGTTCTCAATGAAACTTTAGTCATTTGCAAAAATAATAAAAAGACAAGAACTATACCTATCCATTTATATTCAATGATTCAACAAGAAACCAAAATATCATAATCCAAAAATGCCATATATATACTCACAAATTTAAAATTAATATGCAGTGGTAATGTGACATCCAGTTGCCAAGTTAATTTCAGAATCTTCTAAATATTTATTCAATAGCCAAAATAACCATGATTCTCATAGGTTGGCTTTTGTAGCCATGTAAGAGATATAGAGTAGAAGAAATTAGTGAAAATTTCTGTAGAAAACAATTAGATTTTTGCAGATGGTAAAAGCATATGAGTATTAAAGTAAATAACAAAGAATACTATTTGGTACAATTATCCATAGACCTACACAGATTAATTATTTCACCCACACTTATTTATGTATTGCTTAGAGATACATCCATGCTTCAAAAACGTTATAAAATACATAATTGTAGTGCTAATTAGCAGAAAATTCTTGTTTACAAAATATGCATTTGCTTGTTTTTTCTTTCATGATTGCAAATAGAGTAATTTAACTTACTCATATAATTTGTATACTGTTGACAATGTTACCAAGAACAAATACTCAGTATAAAAAACATTGTAAAAAGAATGTGCTAATAGTATTATAGATAAGATATTAATATATGACCACGGTAGTTTGAGGCTACAGTGTGTTCTGGACGGTTATTTCAATGGTGAAAACATTGTTTCTATCAGCAAATGATGGTTACAATAGCTAGCATTTTTCATTTAAATATACTCTGAACTGCCAATTTTCAAATTATAGAAAGAATCTCGAGTGTCAGGCTCAATGCAATGAAGAATAGTTTTCTCCTATAAAACAGCTTAATGGCACAGAGCTAGCATGAGTCATACATATCCAGACCTTGAACTCACTGGTGCATTCAGAAGAAGCCAAAGATTAATGTTTAATAAAGAGCAGGTCAGCTCTGGCCATTTTAATTGCAGGACGATGGTTTGCGATCATTTGGTGCCTTAGGCCACTGTGGAATTCTTGACTATTCCACAAAAGAAATCAATCTTGCTTTTCTAAACTGCTCTTAGAATCAGGGGTAGAGGACTAGATTTTTGACTAAATTAGAAATTATCATTCAATATGATGTCATGTCATGCATTTGCAAATGTTTCTTATCAACCATAAACACTGAGCGATGAATCCTAGGAATAATCATTTTTAACTTGTTTTGTGTTTTCAAAGTAATTAAAAACAGTACTGAAGTCACGTGGCTAATAATAATAGCCAGCTTTTACTGAGCATGTACTATATGCCAGTAACTGCTATTTACTTAATCTTAACAACATTTTTTTAGGTAACTATGACTAAAATCCCTACCCTATAGATGAGAAAATGTAACACAGGTTGGTTAAATAATTTCCTGACTTAATAGGACATGAAATCAAGATTCCAATCAGGTTGTCTGACTTTAGAAGCCCCATTCTTCATGTAAGCTATGCATTTGATATATGATCATAGCAAAACATGTCCTTGCTGAGCATACTTTTCATTTCTAGAAAATGTGGATAATTACATCACACTGGGTTATTTTGAGAATCATTATTTTTCCCTTAATGGTAAAAAGGCCTTTTGTATTTGTCTGGGATTTTTTTGTTGCAAACAACAGGCATGTATAGCTCAGGTAGTTGTGGCCATCCGGGCACAAACATAAATCATTCTATATATTCAGATCAGATGGAAATTAAGTCAACTTTACTGCCCAGGAGTAGAAAAGGCTGAAAAGGTGAAGTGCATGGTGAAGCAAACCAAGTATATGCAACAGTAGAGAGCAGCTGTCACGACCAGGCTGGAGGGACAAAAGAGGCTGGCAGGGCTGCCTGACCTCAGCCAGGCAGAAAGGGAAATAAGAGCTGGAGCCACACTACGGCTGCTGCTGAGGGCTCCACCAATGCAAAGAGAGAAGGAAAGAGCTCCCAGGTTTCCCCTCTTCTCAGCCTCCTTCAATCTCTCCCTCCGAGTCAGTTGACACAGGGAACTGGAGAACACAACATTCAGAGGCCAGCCCTCACCCCCAGAGATCAGAGCGAAGTGGCTGAAGGGTAAAGAAATAGATGTGAGCTGGAAGTCCAGGGGAAATTCTTAATAAAATTTTCAATCTTAACATTTACCATGTTGTAAGTCTAATTCTTTTGCATTACCTTTTAATCTTGATTCAGGACACTTCCTTAAAATTAAGGACCCTCTTCTATCTCTAGTCATCTATATTGCCACATTTTACACTAAAATCTGTGTGAATTCCATCTTAATAAAGTAGGGAAATTATGGTATAGGGTAACTATATTTTGAAGGTTATTGTAATTGATATAGAATGTGATAACTTTAACTTTACATGCAAACAAACTTCATATTTAGTATTAAGGGTTTGGTGTTTTGTGTTTTGGTTTGGCTTTTTTCCTGATGATTTCCCCCCAGAAAACAGCAAATTTGCTCCATAATCTGGATTAGAAGTGTGAACCAAGGGAGAGACAAGATGGCGGAGAACTAGGAGGATGCTCTGGTTCAACCTGTCCCCTAAAGTGAGCTGATTACCTACCAAGGAACTCCGATCACTCATGAAATCAGCCTGAGATCAAAATTCTACTCGTCAGGATCTCTACGGGGGCAGAAGACGCCAGTGGGATGTCAGGATCTCTACGGGGGCAGAAGACGCCAGTGGGCAGGTAAAGCCGAGCGGGAA
>PISX010024107.1:0-28542 GCA_004024625.1 Mellivora capensis | reverse complement strand
TGAGAAGTTCTTTATAGATCCTGGATATCAACCTTTTGTCTGTACTGTCATTTGCAAATATCTTCTCCCATTCCGTGGGTTGCCTCTTTGTTTTGTTGACTGTTTCCTTTGCTGTGCAGAAGCTTTTGATCTTGATGAAGTCCCAAAAGTTCATTTTCGCTTTTGTTTCCTTTGCCTTTGGAGACATATCTTGAAAGAAATTGCTGTGGCTGATATTGAAGAGGTTACTGCCTATGTTCTCCTCTAGGATCCTGATGGATTCCTGTCTCACGTTGAGGTCTTTTATCCATTTCGAGTTTATCTTTGTGTATGGTGTAAGAGAATGGTTAAGCTTCATTCTTCTACATATAGCTGTCCAATTTTCCCAGCACCATTTATTGAAGAGACTGTCTTTTTTCCACTGTATATTTTTTCTTGCTTTGTCGAAGATTATTTGACCATAGAGTTGAGGGGCCATATCTGGGCTCTCTGCTCTGTTCCACTGGTCTATGTGTCTGTTTTTATGCCAGTACCATGCTGTCTTGGTGATCACAGCTTTGTAGTTGAGCTTGAAATCAGGTAACATGATGCCACCAGTCGCCACTTTTATTTTTGTTTTTCAACATTTCCTTAGCAATTTGGGCTCTCTTCTAATTCCATACAAATTTTAGGATTATTTGCTCCAGCTCTTTGAAAAATACCGGTGGAATTTTGATTGGAATGGCATTAAAAGTGTAGATTGCTCTAGCCTGCCCACTGTTTTTCCTTTTGGTCTCATGACTACCAACTGAATAACCAACTGGCAATGTGTTAAGAGCAGGGGTTGGAGGTGTGGGGAGGTGAAATTCCTAAAATAAGATATGGTTCTTCTAATGGGGGTTTTTCTTGTCTTACCATTTGGTAGCATTAATGGTGAACATTTGAGACTCTCAGGCTGTGGGGAAGATGTCTGGGCTGTGACCTCCTAAATCCTACCTTCTATTTACAAGGAGTAGGTGGGGAAGGAGAACTAGTTCTACTCCTGTTTAATAAACTAGACTCCTCCATTCCCCCAAAGAATTCCTTGAAACAATTGACAGTGACACACAATTGTGTGATTTTTTTTCCTCAAGTGGAAAGCCTATGGCTTTGCCTACTTTTATTGGCATACATTCCTCTACCTGACTTTTGAACACAAAACCAAAAGAGTGTTCCCCCTCTCTCTCTGCCTGCCTCTCTGCTTACTTGTGATCTCTCTCTCTCTCTGTCAAATAAATAAAACCTTAAAAAAATAATTATTAAAAAAAACAAAAAAACAAAAGAGTGGCAGCATAGTAAACCTCTTCTAGACCAGCACTTTGTAGAGCACTGTTTTAAGGGCATTAACAAAAGAGATAATAACAAATCTGAACAAACAACCAGATGCTCCTACTTCCAACTATCCAAGGGCTCATACTTCAGCTAAAACAGTACAAGTTTCCATCTGCCTGACCCAATGGTTGGCAGCCTGTGTGATGGGCGAGAGCCTGGACACTGCAGTTAGGCCTGGCTTTCATCCTGGATCTGTCTTTTCATAAACCTCTTTGAACTCAGTCCTCTCATCTGTAGATAGAGATGCTAAGAGCAACTTTATAGGAGCTAATGAGCTCGCTAATTTAAATAAGCCCAATCCCTGATGTACAGAAGCCACTCAAAAAGTATTACTTCCTTTTTACCTCACTATGATAAAGGAGAGTGTTTGCTAGGAGAGCTTTTGTCTTCAAGTAACAGAAGACCAATTAGTGAGACTTAAAACTTACAGGTTTATTTTTCTCACATAACAGGAAGTCAGAAGTGGGCAGTTGCTTGCTATTAATTCAACAGCTTAATGTCATTAAGGCCGATGTCTCTGCGTTTCTCTTGGCCTTTTCTTTTTGCTCATAATGTGACTACTGCACTTCTACTATCACATTTGTGTTCCAGGAAGGAAGAAGAAGGAAAAGAAAGGTAGAAGGGCAAAGGGCCATGGGCCCTTTTACCAGGAAGACAGCCATTTTTAAAAAACTGTACCACCCAGAGGTCTGCTTACATCTCATTGGCGGAACTGTGGCAGATGGCCATCTCTAGCCCAATCACAGGCCAGGGAGAACGAGATTATCGTGGCTGATGTCGACCTATTGCTGAGTATTTTCTGGAGCAGAATCAGGGTTCTGCATTCAGAAAAGGAGTGGGGTGGTGATAGTGGAAAACAACTACTGAGTAGGCAGTAAGTGGTATCTGCCACACAGAAGGAGAACCCATCCATATAATTCCAATGAGAACAAAACGAAAGAAACTTCCATCTTTTACTGCAAGTTCCAATTACTGATGGACATCAGCAGCATTTATGTCACTGAAAAAAATTACTGAGAACCTCAGATAAATTTCCTAGGAATGGTCTTACGTGCAAATCTATCCTTCTTTTGACCACTTGAATTAAACACATGAAAGCATTTAGTGGCCCAAATATCACGCTCCATCCAGAAAAAGGATTCCCATGAACTTTAGTGTATGCACTAGATATGCACTAGATCTAAAGAAAATTGTGATTAGCCTGGATTTAAACATTCACCCTAAAACTGCATCATTAACTTCAAGCGTAGAAATGTTCACAGGTTGTGAAAGAAGCCTGTGATCCAGTATTCCCCAATTGTTCTTGGAAAATGATGCCATTGGCTAAGTGAGAAATGCATGGAACTGTGAACAGTGTTAAGTTGAAAAGGCTATAGAGGGAGGACTGGGTGTCAGAAGAGGGAGCAGGAATGAGGCACCAGGAACATTAACCGAGTTACTGAGCAACGGGTGAGAAGAAGGATCAGGGGTAATTTACTCAGTAAGATGATAAACACAAGCATTCGTGCTTAATGAGGAATAATTACAGTAAAAGAATACATTTAGGTCTACAGCAAGCCTGAATGTCTTTTGACAAAACCTTGTCAGCATGAGAAAGGGCTATATAGGCAAGCATTTTGCAGCAATATGAAGTAAATCTATGAAACTGCTGCTGATTTCTTTGTTTATCCCCCTGAAGTAATAAAACACTGTTGGAACTGGGGGTTGGGTGTGGGGGAGGTGGTGGTGAGAGAGGAACCACATCAACAGTCCCAGACCTAGAGATCCAAACCCAAGAGTAAGAGAGAAAGAAACGTAATGAGGAGAGGAGAACTACAGAAAGGCCAGCTAGCGTCCCCAAGAGCACCAACCAGGAGTTAACAGCGGCCTCAAGTGTAAGAGAGATCTGCTCTTCATCTCTCCGGGTCACACTTACCTTATTTTTATCCCTACCACCAGGTGTCTTCCATCTCAGGAGTCCCCATCTTCATAGGGGTCACCCTTAGAGATGTTTGAAGCAATATACATTCCCACTAGGAGGATATGGGCATTCCAGTTGCTCCAATTCTTCTCCCACACTCAGTCTTTTATTCTAGCCATTCTGGTGGCTCAGGAGCGGTGTACTGCTGCCATTTTAACTTCCATTTCCCTGCTGATTAGTGATGTTGAACACCTCTTTACACACACACTGGACATTTGGGAATCTTCCTTTATGAAGTGCTTGCTCCAGACTTTTGATCACTTAAACTTTTGGTCTTGCCTTTTAAAACTTAATTCATAGTAGTCTTTGATCATCGTGGGATGGGAGTTCTTTGTCAGATATATGTACTGCAAATATCCTCTCTCACTTCATAGTTAGCCTTTTATCTCTCTCTCTCTGTGAAAAATTTTATTTATTCACTTGACAGAGAGAGAGCACAAGAAGGGGGATTGGCAGTGGCAGAGGGAGAAGTAGACTCTCCACTGAGCAGGGAGCCTGATGTGGGACTCAATCCCAGGACCCTGGGATCATGAGCTGAGTCAAAAGCAGACACTTAACCAACTGAACCACTCAGGAGCCCTTGCCTCTTATCTCTTAATGGGGTCTTTTGAGACAGAAAGGTCTTACTACTAAAGATAAATATTTCTATAAGTTTTTCTTTTATGGTAGTTCTCTTTATGCTCTGTTCAAGAAATCTTTGCATTTGTTGAAGGTCATGAAGATGGTCTCTGATTTCTTCTAGAAGCTTCATTGGTTTTGCTTTCATTTTAAGTCTGTGGTTGGCCTCAAATTTTCTCATTTAATCATCACAAGCTCTCTTTCTAGTAATACCTGGCACATGATTTAGAGCACACTGAAATCCTGTAATTCCAAGAATTACAGTGCCTTTTTCAAGCTGAGATAGGAAGCGAGTCTATGTCTATTTATGTCATCTGGGCAGGGCTTCAGAAGTGCTCTAGACAGGTTTCAAGGCTCACACTAATGCACAGACAGCATCCTTCCTGCATTTCCACCCACAGTGTGAGGTCCGAACACGTTCACAAAAGTACCAGAAGCAGATGGGATTGGAGATAAACAGCTAGTCATTATGCATCTTGAAGCCTTGACCTTTTGATTTTAAGTATTTTAAAAACACTTCAGGGAAGAAATACAACTGTCCTGAGTTGCATTTTTACCAAGGGCTTCAAATTGTGCTTGTAAGCAAACTTCTCAGGCTCCTTGGGTTTTTTCATCTCCTTGATGCCCCAGAGGACAGTCTTACTATAAGGAGTGTTTTTCTTAGGATGTGGTGGAAGGTGTGCTTTCCTGTCAGGGGAGGCAGATAACCCTTCTTCATAACTGGTCAGCATCCATGGTGACCAGGGATGAGACCTCTCCTACTTGGACCCAGACACATGGATCGCTCTTATTCTGAGAAAGAACCATCCCTTTTAGAAGCCCCTTCTGCATTCCAAGGTAGAGTGGTACCTTTCTCCAACATTTATTGCATGTCTGCTTCCTGGAAGTCACCTTCACATGCTTCAGTCCATCAGGTCCTTGCTACAAGCCCGTGAGATAAGTCGTAGTACTTCAGAGAGGTTAAGTAATGCCCAAATTCGCAGTCCTAAAGACGGCAGAGCTGGCATGTTCTGAATGTTCTTTGTACTCCTTTGCACTAAAGGATGCTACCTCTGGTTTCTGTACAATTTCGCCAGCACTAGTCTTTCTTAATATGCTTCTCTTAGATGATGTCTTAGCTCAGGCTGCTGTAACAGAATGGCTTAAACAACAGTTTCTTCTCACAGACTTGTGTCTGGAAGTCCCATGATCAGGTTGCCCACATAGTTGGGTTCAGTGTGTCTCCTCTTTTGAGTTGCAGACACTGACTTTTCTTTGTATCTTCAAATGGGGTGGGGGAAAGAGAGCTCCCTTCATCCCCTTAAAAGGCCACCAACCCCATCAAGGACCCCACCGCCATGACCTCATCTAAACCTAACTACCTCCCAAAGGCCCCACCTCCGAAAACCACCACACTGAAGCTGAATTAATTTTGGAGGACACATAACATGTGGGTAGTTTTGAATCTAGGGTCCCCTTTCCAGGCCTTTGTGAAACCTTGGAATTTTAAGGAGATGGTATTTTTTATACCAGTGTATGCACAAAGGCCCTCCCTTTCATCAGGTTCCAATTATCAGAAGTTCCCACAGAATAAAAAAAAGTCACTGTTGGAGAATGATAAAGTGGGAGCCCCTGAGGTTGGCCTTGTTGGTCGTCAGGTGTGGGCAGCCCAGCTTAGTGGTGGGAGCACGTGGTGCCCTCCTTAGCTCCTCAAGCTTTGTGAACGTGACAGCCTTCTTGTTTTTGCTGTTTGTGAACTCCAAGAGGCTTCCCAGTGCTCTGCAATATCCCTAAAATGAAACAGTATGTTTTCTTTTCTCTTGTGATTATAGGGAAGAAGAATAATGTTCATAATAAATAATCAAGGCCCCTTGTAAATCATATATACAGTACAGAATGTTCTTCCAAGCTTTTTTTTTCTTCCCTAATTCTCTTCCCACGTTTCTCCTCTTTGTGTTATGCTCACATCCCACGGCAGTGAGCAGCCTTCAGGCTGGTTACAGATTGTTGTAGACATTATTATCATAATCACAGAATCTCTGGGTAGCAAGAAGCACATGCTGTGTTTGTTTAGTGAGAAGTCTCTGATAAGGAGGACTATAGTGAGGTTTACTCAGCTGAAGCTGTATGGGTCAGAGAGAAAAGAAATACAAAGGGAAAAGGGAGAGGGGGCACGTGAGAAGAGAGGGAGGGCAGAGAGAGGGGGAATAAGCAGCGGGTGGAGAAGGAGGAGGCAGCAGCTGGGATTGTAGATTGTTTTTGCAAATGCAAGGCTTTGCATAGGTCTATCAGGTAGTTCCAGGAGGGGACAGATCTGCCTTGGAGGCAGCCCCATACATGGCGGAGAGGAAAACAGAGCTGGTGTCTGTGATACGGAGTCAGGAGTTATGTTGAGTTTGCTTAGGTCAGCACCATTGGCTGGGAAGCTTGTGAAGAATGCAGAATCACAGGCTCCACCCAAAACTACTGAATCAGTCTTTATGTTAACAAGATCCCTGCAGTGATCCATAAGTACATTTAAGGTTGAGAAACACTGACCCAGGGGACACTCAGGCAGTTGGCAGGGGGGCTGATAAGTGGGTTACAGTGAGACACCAAGAGTCATTCCTGGAAGAAGCCAGTGACCAAAATGATTGGATGACAGGTAAACAAGGGCAGTGCAGCAGAGTGATTAGGAAGAGTTCAAATCCCAGCCCTGCCACTTACCATCTGGGTGACCTTGGACAGTGACTTAAACTCTGTTAACAAACTATAGACTCTGAATGGAGTCACTTACACTAAGCCTCATGTCAGCAACTCAAGACTTAATACGGAACCTAATTGCAATTTCAGCCCCTCCCAGGGATGTGATCTTTAGCCAGTCAATGGAGAATTACCTGATCAGCACTAGTGAGTTAATCTACAGGATAAATCTCTACCCTTTCCACAAAGGAAGGTGACCTTACCTGAAATGTTCCTTTCTTCTGTTTATGACTTCCCTGTCCCAGCTCCTTCCTAGTTTAAACCTTCCTTTTCGTACAGCTGTTCATATCTTCCTTCTATTTGCTAGATGTGTTGCCGCTGGAATCATGAATTGATTCAAGAGAGCCAGTCAGATATTTATACTTACTTAGTTGAATTTTGTTTTTTGAACAACTCCTTGGGCTGCAGGATCTTCATCTTTAAAACAGTGACAATAATTGCCCCTCTATCAGAGGGTGGTTATAAGGAAAATTGAGTTTACATATATGAAGTCTTAGAACTTTTCCTGGATGGATAGTTACAATAGTTGTTGCTATCATTATTATTATTATCCAGTTATGTACCTGGCTTCAGCAAGTACACTGAGAGTGAAGAAATTAGAAGCAGGAAATGCAGTTTCAAATTTCAGAGAGTCAGATCAAGCTGGGAAGAGAGCAGAGGCAGTCGTCTCTGGAACTTTCCCCACTACAAAAACAGCTGATTTCATCCCTGGGTAAGCTGCTCTCCTGTTTACTAAGGGCACTAATAATAACCAGCCCTTGCATCTGTTCCACATATCACCTCCTACCTCCCCCTTTCCTGCTCACAGAATGCTATCCATGCATATCTCCTCTTCTCCTCCTTCCTGGCTATTGGCACAGGCTCAGTTTGAGTGTGCCCTGAATAGGAGGGCAGTAGGATAAACAGGAAAACATGTGATCCAAATCCAGGGGTCAAAGGAATTCCTGGTTCTGTCCTTAGATTACAGGCATATCTGTCAAACCACCATTCACTTGCATTACTCACCTGCATTGACCATCTTTGTAGAAGAGGAGAATAACATCTGTTGTGAGCATCAGCACTCCCTGACATTGGCCTGAGTGCAGACGATCACCTGGATTCTGCTTCCTGCAGCTCTCAGTCTTGAGTTTACAAGTATGTAAAAGGATTGACAACTTTTCCAAAGTCATTGGCTCTGGGAAGTCGAATTGGCTTTGTTAGCTTGAGAATGAGGCAAGTATCTCAAAAAATTTACCTCCTTTCCTCCATTATTCTAACTATAATGGGTTAACAAGGACCTCTATTACAATGTCAATACCAAAGTAAATGTTAAAATTTATAAGTAATTTCTCCTTTATTATGAATTACTATAACTAGATAAGTTCTCATCCACTATCAATAACATTAAGGGAGGAGCAATGTTCTTGGATGGAGTGGATGGGAGGAAGAACGTAGGATGATTTTGTAGAGTAGGGAACTCTCTACATGGGGAAGGTTGGGAGAGTAGCCAGGAAATCAAGAGCTTTCGGAAAAGGGAAGAATATTAGAACGCAGCAGAAGGTGGAATACAGGTCAAAAAATGAAATGGGATGACACCGGTGAAAGTCTTGATGACTTTGGAACTGGCTAATCGTTGGTGGAAACAACCACCTGAATGTACAGTTGGTCCTTGAACAATACAGAGGTTGGGACATTGACCCCAACTTGTGCAGTCAAAAATTTATGTATAACTTCTGACTCCACCATAACTTAACTACTGTGGATCAGAAGCCTAACCAATAACATAAACAGTTGATTAACACATATTTTGCATGTTAAATGTATTATTCTGTACTTTTACAATAAAGTCAGCTATAGAAGAGAGAGAATGTTATTAAGAAAATCCTAAAGAAGAGAAAATACATTTAGAGTACTGTACTGTATTTATTTTTTAAAAATCCATGTATAAGTGGACCCATGCAGTTCAAACCTGTGTTGTTCAATGGTCAGCTGTAATTGCAAATCATCTCCTGGGCGGCTTGGGCATTTATGGTATGAAGTGCTGATGTTTTGCTTGCAGAATAAACTCAAGGTATTTCGCTGGATACCCACAGTCCTCACCAGCTGAGTGGAACTCAACTTCATGTTCATCACCCACCACTGCCCTGTATGAGATCTCCCTTAAATTAAGTACGTTCTGCCTCCACATGGTGAACAGGCTTCTTTCCTGGCCTGAAGTGCCTCCTCCCTTCCTCTTTGCACAGTCACACCTGCCCACGCTTTAAGGCTTAGCAAAAGCTCTGTCTCCCATGAGGCCATTCCTTTTACATGGCTCACAGAGAACTCTCCTCCAATAATCTTGCTTACTGTTGGAACTCCCCCTCACTTTTGGTGGCATTTATTGCTTTGTATTAATCACCTTTTACTTAAGAAAATAGGGTGGTTTTCCCCCATTAATATGTGCTCTGTTAATTGTAAAAAATTGGGAAAACATTAAAAAGCCAGAAAACAGAAATCATATAGAAACTGTTAAATTCTGGTATTCTTCCTCCCACCCATTTTTCTCTTTATACATTTTCTTTCACTTAGTTAATATTGTGGACATATGTAAATTGTACTGATTTTTGTAAAAGTAATGTCCACCTTCAATGAAAACAAAAGATGCTCACTCAAAAAATATAGAAAAGTAGAAAAAAAGAAAATTCAGATCTCCTGGATTCCCAATATATAGAAATTATCTCTCCTTATATTTTTATATATTTCTTTATAGTCTTTTTCCTATATAACTTTACATGGCTAAGAGCATGTTGTCAAGATCATATTTATGTATTTTTAAAAATTTATTTATTTGTCAGAGAGAGAGGGAGAGAGAACGAGTGAGCACAGGCAGACAGAGTGGCAGGCAGAGGCAGAGGGAGAAGCAGGCTCCCTGCTGAGCAAGGAGCCCGATGTGGGACTTGATCCCAGGAGGCTGGGATCATGACCTGAGCCGAAGGCAGCCGCTTAACCAACTGAGCCACCCAGGCGTCCCCATATTTATGTATTTTAATTTCCAGTTGACCCAGGAATTTTGGCAGATCCTGATGCTCTGAAGAGAGATCTGGTGAGTAGTATCTATCCCAGGAAAGTTTATTAAATTTTCCTAACTAAAAAAAAAAAAAAAACACAAAAAAAACCCAACAACAAAACTTCTCAGAATCATTTAAAATAAGATTTAAGGATCCAAAGTGTCATTATTAAAATTGCTCAGCCATAAAAATGTCCATTATGTTATTCCATGTAAGTCTGGTTTTATAAAGTGGGGGTGGCGGGGGGGAGACTTCTTGTTAAGTATTTCTTCTGGCATAGTGTTCCAACCGAGTTAAAAACTTAGCCATTGTTAGCAAGTTCTGGAAGAACAACAGCAGTTATTGTTTCAAATAGTCATCAAACAAGTCAAGAGAGTCCATCTGATTGGTTGGGTGTAGATTATGGCTCAAGAAGCATTACACTGGGGAAGGAAGAGAGGAATACAGTGACTAGTTAATTAAAAGAACACAGAGGAAACTTTATCCTGATACTGCAGGATCCACTTGGAAATACATAATTCAACATATTCCTGAGGTTGGCATGAAAACTGAATAAGGAGAGATATTTTTATCCTTTAGAACTACAATTTTCCCATTGTTGTTATGCTAATCTTTATTATCTCTGATTCAACCCAGGTTTATCTTTAAATAATTATTTCCAAAATAGTATAGAAGAGGTAGATCTTATAAGTAGCTGAACAGCTATTCATTAATTCATTTACTTATTCATTCATTCAAAATATTTGTTTAGGTCACCACATGGAAGCACTCTGCTATGCATTGGTGCTATATAACCATGCGCTTTCTGGGGAAAAGATACGGGCCAGTAACCTGCAACAAAATGCTGTGTTCTGAAAGACATACAGGGTCCTATAGAATTACATGGGGTACCATCTAACCTGACTTATAGGCTCAAGCAAGCTTTCTCAAAGAAGGAATATCTAAATAGAGACCAGAAGTTGAAGAGAAACTAGCCAGAAATCCTGTGCAAAGATGGGAGAGAACACAGTGTGTTTGGACACTCAAAAAGAACAAGGGCAGGGGGCACCTGGGTGGCTCAGTGGTTTAAAGCCTCTGCCTTCAGCTCGGGTCATGATCCCAGGGTCCTGGGATCGAGTCCCACATTGGGCTCTCTGCTCAGCAGGGAGCCTGCTTCCTCCTCTCTGTCTCTCTGCCTGACTCTCTGCCTACTTATGATCTCTGTCTGTCAAATAGATAAATAAAATTTAAAAAAAAAAAAAAGAACAAGGGCAGAATGCAGAGTGAGCAGGAAAGAGGCAAGAGAAGTATCTAGGGAGGAAGGCAGGTGCTAGATCCTGCAGGGTTGATAGGCCAAGAAAAAGTGTTTGGATACTCCTTAAAGAATATTAGGGAGTCCTTGAAAGTTTCTGGGTGAGAAAAGAGCCTGGTGGCATTGATAGATGGATGAAGGAAAGGCAAGAGTAAGGAGAGAGACAGTCTAACCGGCCGTGCTAGTATCTAGGTGAGAATTGATGGTCACCTGAACTAAGGAGGAGGAACTGGGGATAAAGGAAAAGAAATGGGTTCATTGGAATGTAGAAGTGACACAGCTTGGTATTTGAATATGGGGCATGAGGAAGGGGAAAGAAGAAAAAAAGCTTTTCTGATGTTTGTTCTGGAAATAGTTATATGGTAATGCCATTCATGAAAGAGAAACAGAGAAGGGTTGGATTTTGAGGGGAAATGATGAGTTCCATTTACCAATGTTGACTTCAAAATGCTTCTGAAAAAGTCTTTGTGTTGCTTGGCTCTAAAATTTGACAGTTACCAAGCTTTTTCTTCACAAAATTTAATAAACATCATACCATTAGCTTCATGAATTGAGAATTGCAAATAAATTAAAGTTACCCTTATTTAAAAAAAAAGTAAACCTTCTTTCCATTACTTATTTACTTATTTTTAGTTTTTTTTTCCCCCCCTACCTGGGAACTTGTAGGACTTTAAGTCATGAGAATATGTCAAGGCAGTCAGGACCCACTATGAGCTGCTATGTGGGAACTTGAGATGAATGTGGCATAATAGCATATACATTAGACCAGCTCCCAGCTGGTGAATGAACTTCACGAAGCTGGGTGCAGGGACCAATGCAGGTGTGAAGAGCCCTCTGGGCATGTTAGAACTTTTGAGTCTCTATATCTAATCACTTTCCTCCTTTTTTCATACCCATCTTGACCCTGGTGTGTGGCCTGACAGTTGGGGTTGCCTGGTTTGGGAACAGCTTCATGGATGTGAACTTGAGTGCTTCCTGCCCCTGTGAAGTCATCTCAAGGTTATTGCCACAAGGCAGGCAACTCTGACAGTTTGTGTTGAGTTTTCTGTACTTATATCATGCTCTTCCTCTGTGATGTGGACATGGCTATGACATTAGCGCAGGTAGCAGATCCCCTCTTCTCTGTAGGTCTGTGAAGGTAGCCTGATAGCAAAATGATGCCTCCCTGTTCCCATGGAGCTTTTCTTGAGGAAACGTTCAGATGGTCTGGATCAACTGAGAGTAGGTTTGGAAGTGAACATGTCTGACTCAGGAAGATGGTGGGACCAGAGGGTGAATTGTTTTTCTGCCATTCCATTCCAGATCCGGGTAGGAAACGGAGAACAGCCTTCCATGGGTGTCTCAGGCAATAGCCTATTGTATAGACCTATCTCTATATCATCCCTAACTTGGACTGGATAGGAAGGATTTTATCAGTATTCTACTCCCTCAGACAATGGTACAGGAGTGGATTCCACCTAGCAGTTGTACACCTGGTTACCCTGGCCTTAGATAATCATGTTCTTATCCCTAGGGTACATGATGTTAATGTCAGATGGATGCAGGTGGTCCACGTTGAACCAGACTCAGGTTGGCACTGTATGACGTCAAGACTAGTTTCTCTTTCTCTGTGAGGTGGGTGAGCCCATTCCTGCTTTTTCCTTGAACTTAATACTGCTTGTTCCCTACGAATTAGATATGACACGTTGCAAGGCCCCAAGCCCCAATGGCAACAGCAACATCCTCAGCCTCTGATATCAATGTCAAGAACTCTCTGGGGAGGATAAGAACAGTTTTAACCATTTTGCCCAGGTCTGCCTTCCAGTTACATGGTACAGCATCTTCCAGCCACCCTAGAAAGATATTGCCAATAATATAGCCATTGTTTGTTCTAGATTATTTGTTTTAGAAGCCTGTCTAGTAAATCTGTAGTACTAGAGGCAGTAAAGGAAATTTAAACACGGACCTTAGGGCTGGAAAAAGCTCAATTCTTTACCCCATTCTTCTGAGAAATTTTTTACTATAATCAGACAAACAATAAAAATATTTCCTACAGAAATCTTATTTCTCCTATTTACTTTCTCTGTAAAGTTTGATTTTAACAATGCATTACTATAATTTCCATAACAATGCTCTACTTTTCAGTCTCTGAAAATATTCACAGATTTAATTTTCCTAACTATGCAACTCCACAACTTAGCCATATCTTGTTCCAGAAGCCCATGGACTGTGTATAATCAGATGTGAAAGAATTTTATGACATGTCCGTTTAATGCACTGTGACTCAGTTGAGCATAATCATAGGATTATATTCCATTTAGGTGGCTCATTTAAACTTTTGTCAACTTTTGGAGAACTAGTTTAACTTCTGTCCCTCAGTCAGGAGCAGCTCTATGCAAAGTTGTATTTCAATGTTGGTTGTTCCTGAGCTGTCAGAAAAATAGACACTTTATGGTCTAAAAATAAATATAATAAGTTTCCTTATTCAAAAATGGCAGAACAGATTTTATACAACTGTTCCACCAAAACACAGCATGTCACTGGGTTTGGAAATTTCAACATCTAGAATAATAGCATGGAAACTTCTGGGCATGAAATCAAGGGCTAGAAGGGATATTACTTCCCTTCTTTCTCTGTGAAAAGAGAGACAACACTAGTCTTGTGTGCTGGCAGAGAGAGGAGCAAACATTCAGTATTTCTGCTTCCACATAGGACCCAAAACAAAAAGCAAAAAAGTCCTCAGGAATGCAAGAATGATTAGTTGGTAAAGTTTTCCTTGGCCACTTCCCAAGCTTATCAAGAAAGGCTTCTTTCCACCACCAGACAGGCTCTCACTTGCTATCACTCTTTGGGTTATTAGACCAGTGTTTTCTGAAGAATGTTCCAGGAATTACTAGCTCTAAAAGATAAGTATTATTTGAACAATGGGTTTCAGGGTAAAAAAAAAATAAAATCCAGGAATACTGATTTAAACAAGTCTTCATTGGTTTATTTACTTGAGGACTCTGAATATGTTGGTTGACATGCAAGGTGAGTCCCCAAGAGGCAGCTTAGGACTCCATTTTCTAATAATGTAGGGAACCAGACATCCTAAAAACCTTTTCTTCTCAAAACACCTAGAACTTCCAGGTAAAATATATAAGTAAAATGCATAGCTGTGCAAAATTAGGGAAGTTCTCAGGGGCAAAAATAGAAAGGAAAAGCCAGGCCAGTAAGCAAGTGTTAAAGCCACAGGTAAACTGGAAGCATTTTCCAATCCTGGAAACCCAGCACTCTGAGTTTTAACAGCTGCAGGAGAGACCCAAGTTAGAACCGAGACACTTCCATTAAGCTTGGATCATCAAATGTTTACTCTGCTAGATGAAAGGGCAAACTAGAAAATATCCATTCAAGAAAAGGGAGATGACGAGGGTTACTTCTATCTTGGGCTATGTTATTAAAGTGGGAAAAGTCTCATGTTATAGTTCAGAATAACAGACTCTCTTTATCATCTGAGAAATCACAAGGTAAAAAAATTAACTTATTATAGTTTCAGATTATGATGCTCTAGTGCTACTTGAACAGGAAAACAAATCTCCTTTCTGGAGGCACTCATTCTCCACCCAAGCCTTTCAGTATTTCCATAGATGAAGTCCATAGGACATGAGTTCAAAATCCACAATTACAAACATGTAAGGAAATAAACTATTATGAGTTTGCAGAAACAATTAACATCATAATTTTATCTCCAAGGATTTCAGATATTAGAATGATTGGATATGAAATATAAAATGAAAGTATTTAAATTATTTAAATAAAGGAAAGAGGGAATAAAAACACGAAGAATAAGATGCTTTTACGAAGGAACAGGTAGATTTGAAAAAGGAGTAGCTAGAATTTGTAGAAATAAAAGCATCATTATTGAAATTAAAATTCAATGTTCAGATTAAGTAGAAGATAAGATATTGTTAAAAACAGAATTTGTAAATCAGAAGGTAAATCTGAAGAAATTATTCAGATAGCAGCATATGAGATAAATATGAAGAGTTTAAAAGAAACAGAAATTGGGGCACTTGGGTAGCTCAGTGGGTTAAAGCCTCTGCCTTCAGCTCAGGTCATGATCCCAGGGTCCTGGGATCGAGCCCAGCATTGGGTTCTCTGCTCAGCAGGGAGCCTGCTTCCCCCAACCTGCCCCGCTGCTCTCTGACTACCTCTCTGTCTACTTCTGATCTCTGTCTGTCAAA
Source organism: Mellivora capensis (assembly GCA_004024625.1). Classification (NCBI taxonomy): domain Eukaryota; kingdom Metazoa; phylum Chordata; class Mammalia; order Carnivora; family Mustelidae; genus Mellivora; species Mellivora capensis. Next base: position 13,395 of record PISX010024107.1, on the reverse strand, counting down.
TAAATGAATAAAATCTAAAAAAATTTAAAAAATAAAAGAAACAGAAATTGTGCAGATGTTACTATGTCTAATAGGAGTTCCAGAAGGAGAGAATAGGGAGAGAAGAGATAATATGTACATAGATAATGGCAGGAAATAGTATGGAATTTATAGAAGACATAAATTATTAGGTTTAGGAATCATAGTGAATCCAAAGCATAATTAGTAAAAATAAATTCATATCTAAACCTATTGTAATAGGATAAACAATAAAAATTGTTTATCTTGTCAGTGATAAAAGACAGATTACATACAGAGGAATGTCTGTCACTGATGGCACAACACCACATTTCTTAGTCACAACACTACAGCTGGAAAACAGTGGAATGTTGAGTGGAATCCTGGGAGAAAGTAACCATCCAGAATTGAGGATTGTCCTCAATCAGACTATCTTCCAAGATAGAGGTAAAAGGAAGACATTTCTAGACACACAAATAGTGAGAATTTGCCACCAAAAGATTTCACTATAGGGAACCTTAAGTTATTTTTCACAAAAAGGGTGTCCTTTAGGAAGAGAAAACTGATCCCAGAGGAAAGGTCTCAGATTTAAGAAGGAATAGTGAGCAAGGAAATTGGTTTAAAAGGGGATAAATCTAAATAAACTTCTGTGTATATAGTTAATACATGAAATATGCATTTATTTCATAGATAATAGTATAAGTGTTATACTATATGTAATATTACATATAATATACATAATATTATTATATAGATAATAAAAAGAACCAAAATATTAGAAAAGAATAATCTCTAAACTAGGATGGAGATGATTGGAGTTGAAGGGAATGCAGAGTTTCCCCAATGTATCTGAGCACAGATCTGTAATTTGCAAGCATCTTGTGGGTTTTTATTGCCAGGAAATGTTGTGGTCGGCTTGGCATCTACAGCTCAATAGAAGCAATCCTGTTCACATCTTGGGTCCTGTTGGGCTAGACAGGGCTACTGTGAGGAAGCCTAGCGGCACGTATGTTCACAGTGGGCAGACGTAGGGGAGCCAGATAAAACACAGGACACCCAGTTAAGTGTGAATTCCAAATAAACAACAAATAAAAAATAATCACCATTTATCTGACATTCAAATTTAACTGGGTATCCTGTCTTTCCATTCACTGAAAACGGCCACTGTCAGTCGATGAATGGATTGGGCAAGCAGGTGGGCTAAGCAGTGATGGAGGTGAGGACATAGTCCTCAGGGTACCCGTACTTCTAAGTCACAAAAGAACCAAGGCAGAAGAAGCTGGTCACATTAGCAGGCTCTCAGCTGATCTTCACAGATAAACAGACTGTGCCACGAACTGTCATCTTGGATCACCTTTGGTGGTTTTCACGTTCTGCTGCCAAGGAAGGGGGGATGAAAAGGGCTGAAGAAGTGAGCAAATCCCCAGTCCATTCCCAGAGAGCTTCGTTACATGACCTGGCCAGAGGCCTTTCTCTGAAGCGGATCCAAATGTTATAAATGAGAACAGGCCATTTGTTATAACCTTCCAAAAGCTCTTTCCATGAACAAGAACTTTGAAACCATGGTGTGTTGATAATAGTGAGTGCTGATTAGTACTTACTGTGGACCGGGTTCTGAACAAAGCACTTTGTACATATTAACTCTTAATATTTATGGTGCCCCCATGTGGTGAGTGCTGTTTTATTTTTATGCCTGATTGACAGATATGGATGCTGAGATTAGAGGTTAGCATCTTCCCTAAGTTGCACCAAGTAAGTGACAGAGTCAGAATTTCACCTCTGGCAATGTGGCTCCAGAGCTATGTTCGTAACTACCAGCTGTACTGTCTATCAGTATATGACTGACTGCTCAGAAACCATCTGATCTGAAATGCTGGACAAGATGTTGGTAAGGGTGGCATATGCAGGAGCTAAACTTGAAGGTCCTGTCTGGCTACATCTCCTCCTTGCTGTGTTTCTGTATATCTAGTGGTAGGAAGGTCGTCTCGGTATTCTCTCTCTGATTTCCAAGCCCATGTTTCTCAGAAAGTAGATTGTAAGAATGCATTGTGTATTTACAGCGCCCTTTTAATTTACTAAGTACTTGTTGCTAACATTAAGGAAGTGGCGGACTCAGGATAGAGCTTTACCTGGAGTCTAGATGTCCTGCATCGACTATCTCTTAGAATGTTATGGGTGCAGAACACCTTGCCAATGGCACAGAACTAGGGGGAATATCTCCTGGTTCTGCCTGCCTGGTGTCTGCCCCCCACCCCATCTGTAACAGCTTGCTGGTTTGGCTTTGGGAAACTTTCCTACTGGAAATGGTGTTCTTGGAACTGTCTGTCAAGGTGCTAATCTTTCGTCATAGGAGCCCAAATAGAACCTCTTATGGTGGATTGAATCTTGAGAGAAGGATCGTAGGATCTCAGAATGGTAGACGCTTACATGTCTAAGGTGGCTTCCTGAAGAGTTTCTGGGTCCTTGATCCTTACAGGCACCCTGGTTTCTGTCTTTTCTGAGGCCACTGCTTTTCCTTGGGTTCTGTGACCCACTCCACGTGTTTTCAAATGGTTATTTTCTTAACCACATTGGTTTCTATTGCTTGTAAATAAACAACTAGAACAGGTCCAGGTGCTATATAGATGTAGACGATGATGATGATGATACATTGATGTGGGCCACTTCATTTTCTCCCTAGTTTTCTTACACATTACAGAATATGCTAAGAACTTCTCCCAGAGTCAAGACTTGGGTGAGTCAAGGTTAATACGCTGGGGGCCGTCTCTTTTTTTTCCCTTAAGGCCTGGGAGAAGCACTTACTTCTGCAGTAAAGCAGACCAGCCATATAATGCAGGCACTGTACACGAGGGTCAGACTCTTCTGAAACCTTCCATGAGCTGTCCTCGCCTCCAGTTTGTACAGATTGTTCCTTGGAGAGGGAGGAGCAAACACTATACCACATAGATTTCTGATATGAGAGTCTTAGGAATTTCTTTTTAAAGCTTAATATATCCATTAAGAATGTCCATCAGGAGACTGGTTCTTAACTCTGGCTGCGCATTGGAATCATCCAGAGAAACCTTATAAAACGTCCAATGATTGGTCCTACCATCCAGAAAATTTAGTTCATTTCGCCTAGGGAGTGTCCAGTGAACCAGTTTCCAGGTGATTCTAACATGCGGTTGGAACCACAGCTCTAAGTGTGTTATATCATAAGGATCTACTGGAAGTGTTGACCCAGTCCCTTAAAAGAAGCCCTGGGGCCATAGGGATGAGGGCAGTCGAAGAGTTTATTTCTACACACACAGTTAAACATCTGGTTCTTCTCTTACTTGCTGTATGACTTGGGCAAATTAATTCATTTTCCTATCTGTAAAATAAGTTGAATGTTGGTACCGAACCTGATGGTATTGGTGTGGGGAATGAGTGAGGCACTGTATGTAAGGCAGTGAGCACAGTGCCCTCCGTGTAGTAAGTGCTCAATAATGTTAGCCATCCATTTCATCATGGTCACCCTTATAGTTAAGTGAGCTTGGACCGCTCCCCAAAAAGACTCCGAGATTCTCGTATATTTCCGGCCACCCGGGAAGTAAAGAGTACCCCTTCAGACAGGTGCCTTGGAGATGTGCAGGGTTACGTGGCTGCGGACATCATTTGCCTCATTTCCTGGAGCGCACCATGGCTTCTCCTGGGCTAGCTGTCCAGGAACCAACCTGCTTCTTGACCTGAGTCCAGAGACCAGCCACCCAGTTCTACACAATGGGACAGAAAGTGGGGGCAAGCAGGGATATTCTTGCTCCAGTCTAGCTCCCTCTGGGCTCTGGGGCCAGCTTTCCTTCTCTGATTTTGTGTTCTTAATTTAGATCTTGAAGCTTGGGCCTTGAAGCCCTGGAGGATATCGATATCGATGGAGGATAATCCCTGTCTGAAATTTCGCACAGGGGAAAGGGGAGGAGGAAGTCACAGAAATTCATGGGGTGCCAGGCCTACATAGGCTCATCACTGAAATGGGTGGAACAGTCGTTGCAGTTGTAAAAGCTGACACACTTTTTCGTGTACACTATTGAGTACATGCTATATCCCAGGCATTGCACGTTTTGTCTCCTTTGATCTCATTTCCTCAACAACACCCTACAAATTGAAAACTATCATTATTTCAATTTCGAATATCACAGTCTCAGGACCTCATCCAAGCCCACCCAGCTAATAAGCAGGAGAGCTGGGATGGGAACTAAGGAAGCTTCATTCTGGAACACGTGCTGTTAACCATGGTGCTCTGTCAGCTTCTAGCCCTAAGGCATGTGCTGTGTCATTCCTCCTTCGGGAATGCAGTGCCTGCTGGCATGCTTGGTATGTGGTCAGGACAGGAAGAGGGAAAACCAGACCTGAATGATTCAGTGCTATTGGCCCATGAGGAAAGCACCATGCTTTGTGCTCGGTGATGGTGGCTGGATAGAGAGCAAGGAAGAATTGAGACAGAGTGTACCAAGTTTAACATGGTCCCCGTTTAAAGAAAATTACCTCATTTGAAAACACTTAGCTAGATCATTGTTCTTGTATGCATCCAAAACAAAAACAAAAACAAAAAACAAAAACCTGCTCATCAAACACTGCAGCACTGCTGGCTCAGCATCAGGGGTGCTGGATTCTAATCTGGAACTGGATTCTTGGGGTTGAACTTCAACCTCCTTGCCAGTGCTGAGCAACTTGGGGGAAGTTGCAGAACCTCTCTGTGCCTCAGCTGCCTCACCGATAAAAGCAAAGGGGATATATTAGTAGTACTTCCTTCAGGTAGATGTGAGGGTTTCATGAGTGAATATATACAAATACCTCAGAAAGTGACTAGCTTACTGGAAGAGTGCGACAGTTGTAAGTTGTGATCGGTTTATGTTTTTGCCGCTGAGGCTACATGGTAAGAGTGCCTGACCTCCAGAAGTTCAGTCTAGCACTGGAGGAAAATCAGTAACTATAATGGGTGTAGTGTGTGAGAGGGTTGACAGGGTGGGGGGCACACCTAACCCATTCTAGTGTGTGCATGCTAGAGGCAGTCAGCATAGGTTTTCCAGAAGCATGGATATCTGGGCTGCAAGTCTTGTAGGACAGGAAGTTGGAGGGAGGTGCAGTGATCCAGGCAGGAGCTGAGAGAAAGCATTTCACATCTGTAGGGTGGCCAGATTTAGCAACTAAAAATACAGAATGCCCCATTTAATTTGAATTTCAGATAAACAGCCAGGAGCCCTTTAGAATAAGTGTGTGCCGTGCAATATTTTTAGTAGAAGTATGTCCCAAATATGGTATAACAAGAAGAAACATTCGTTGTTCATCTAAAATTCAAATTTAGCTGGGCGATCTGTATTTTACCAGTTAATTGTGTCCACCCACATGTAGGGAGATGAAGGTGTTTCCAAGTAGCTGGCCCTGGGGGAGGGAAGAAAAAGTGGGTAAGGGTGGGAGGCAAGCAGGAGCCAGATCGTGGGAGGTCTTGTAGCCAGAGCACAGGAATGCAAGAACACCAGACCCTGGGGTCCCAGACCACCAGGTTCAGCCACTCACTGATGACAAAATCCAAAGGCAGAGAAATGAGAGGTGGTAAAATGAAGAAGGAATTAATTTCAGTGAGGCGGACATGGGCAGATAGGGGAGTAGCGTCTTAAAAGACTGTCTCCAAAGTGCTGAAAACATTTCCAGGTTTGTATAAGGAAAATTATTTTATATAAGGAAATATATTTTTATGTAAGGAAAATATTTCCAGGTTTATACAAGGAAAAGATTCTTGGGTACATCCAGGTGGGCATACAGGTCGGCAGATCATTGTCTTGGAGTCAGTCGGACCGAATCTTGCTGTCTCAGGGCAGTCCTTATTGCTTGAGGGGGTAGTTTCCATTCCCCTCAAGATATGCTCTGCCTGAAGGGTCTTTCACCCAAGTTAAGAGATAAGCGGGGAAAGAAGAACTTAAATCAGTTACAAAGTACCCACGGAGGTCAAATTGGAGGTGATCAAAGTCCTCTCTCAATCTCGGCTATGTGAGGGATTTGGATTTTACCTTGAAATGGATGAGGAGCCTGGGAGAGCGTGCACCGCCAGTCTGTGAGATCACAAGCCAGCGGTGCTGAACACGTCCTCAAGCACAAGGAGAGGAGTATTCGTATCAAGGGATGTGTAACAACTACTCCCCAACTTAGAATCTTAAAACAATATACATTTACTATGTCACATTTCCCATGGGTCAGGAATTTGGAAGTGGCTTAGGTGGCTTTGGCCCAGGGCCCAGGCCCAGCCTTCTGATGAGGCTGTAGTCCAATGGCCACCAGGGTTGCATCATCCGAAGGCTTTCTTAGGGCTGGAGGATTTGCTTTCCAAGGTGGCTCACTCCCATGGCTAAGCCACTGCTGGCTGTTGGCAGGAGAGCTCAGTGTGTTGAAACAAGGACCCTCCATGGGACTACATGAGCCTGTCACAGCATGGCAGCTGGCTCAGTGATCCAAGACACATCGAGGGGGAAGCCACGTGTCTTTTGTGACCTTAATTGTGCAAGTCACACACTACCGTTTTCACAATACCCTAGAGGGTATGCAGATCAGCCCTGCTGGAGGCCAGAGGGCACTAAGGATATACAAGTAAAATAGGCAGGGATCACTGGGGCCACCCTGGAGACCAGCTACAAGTGGGTAGCATAGATGGTGAGGCCTATGGCTTTGTAGATGGAGGACAATGATGGAAGCATGTAATCATGAAGAAAGGCTTGGAGAGCAGGGAGATGGGAGGGGAGGGGAGAGAAAGGAAGGAAGGAGTGTTGGAGCTCACAGCAGAGCACAACCAAAGCCATCACAGGAGAAACTAAACATACCTCCTTTCTCTCCTGGACATGCTCAAAAAATGGCTTCTGGTTCTCCAGGGAGAACCCTAAGAAAAAGTACATAAACTGGAGGATGAGAGGGCATTACCCCGAAGTCCCAGTTTCCTGTGTTCAAGACTGAGTTCCCAGTGTGAAACAGGAAGTTAACATGCTTAAGGAGATAAAAGTGGTTATTACTTAAGGGAACATAATCACATATGGTTTTAGTATTAATAGATGGGGAGAAACCATAAAAGTAATCTATCTATTTATCTGTATTTGTGTATGTTACATTTATGGCTCTTTCTAAACATGTATTTACATAATTTAAATAAACAAATATATTTATTTACATATTAAATATATTTATAAATATGTATTTCTACAAACACATAAAGAGCTATTATATAAATAGCTCATATAAATACAATTATGTGTATGTTTAGGAGGAGCCATAAACTTACTAACATACAGATATTTTAACAGTTTTCCTTTAGGAAGAAATATCTGATAGAAACTAATCTGTAGGAAGAGCGCCCTCTGCTGCCACTTGCACAAAATAGATTTTCTGTCTGTCAATACCAAGAAAAATATGTTAAAAAGACTCTTAGGTTATCTGGCTGCTGTCTATAACAAAAAATAAAATCACATTAAAAACATAAAAATATAGTGGAATAAATAACACATTTGTCTCTTCAAATATCTTTAGGATTTTTTTCTGTGTTTTAGAAAACCATGTTACTACATCTTTCAATTTGACTTTATTTTTTCAGTGGTTAACTGTAACGCAAATATAATTGGGAAACAGAGACTTGGAATAATGTTGCAATGTGCAATTAGGAGCATTTCTTCCAAACTCAACTAAATAAATTAAATCCCTCTTTAGATGCACAAATCCATAGGTCAGGGTCATGATTACCCCATCAAGAACTCCTCCCAGTGGCAGGAGGAAATGGCTTTATTTGTTCCAGAGCACCCAGGAAAAGTAAAGGTGCTGACCTTTACAACCAACTCTGAAGGCTATTTCTGGGGACAGTAGTCAGGGGGTGGGGTGGGGAGGGTGGACCACTCAATGCCCTATAACTCTATGCCATCAGTGACTCAAGAAAATCAAGGAGGCATTTGCTTGACATTCTGTATTAAGCTGTACATGAAATGGATTAATCCCAGAACCTGACTGCCCACCCGTACCTGACCCATCTCAGCAAACTAAATATAGACATGAGTGGCAGCATTCCTCTAGGTGTCAGCCTGGAAACATCTATCCTTTCCATGCATTCATCCCTGCTTATATCTCTGTCGTTTGCAGATTCTCTGGCTCGGTTTTGTGGCTTCCAGATCCGTCTCTGAGCTCTCCCGCTTTTCTGATTTATCACTGTTGGCTCACTGCTTAATTTAGGACTTTGAAGGGATTTCTTGATTTTGAAATATTTGCAGCTTCACAGAGGAGACACTCTCTTGGCCAGCTTCACCCCAGCCTCCTAGCTAAGAAAAGGGGATTAGACATCACTAAATGCTTGGGAAAGTTTCTATCTCCTCTAAACCCCTTGTCATCTCTAAATTGAGAACAATAAAAGAATTCACATTTTCAAGTTTTTTTGAGAATGATAGCTGGTAGAATACCTGGGATAAATATAAATTGTTATAATAGATAATAAAATAATTATTATGAGTTGTCATTGAAAATTTTCAAGCAGAAAAAAACATTAGTAGATGGGCATCTGGTGGCTATGACCAGGGAGGAAGTTTAAAAATCAAGGAAAGACATTTTGTCCATGATAAACTAATTTTGAAAATACATAAAAATAAGTCTGGAGTGGGGAAGTTATAGTTTATAGCTTACTTTTCTTCTTCCTTTATTTTTAATTTTTTTTCTAATGAAAATATAATACCTTTATAATGGAAAAATATGAAATTTTAATGTTAAAAAATCCACTGTCATTTCCCTTTCAATGAACTTCACTTACACAATTAACACATGATTTTATTTTCAATCTAAAATTTAAACGTTGGTGATAAGACTAAAATTTGTCATGGACACAGACCAAACACTCTGCTGCCACACCAAATTCAGTCACTTCCCAGAGGTAACCACAGCTATGAGTTTTGTGTGTGCCCTTCTAGATATCTCCCTATCCATTTACATGTGACTGGCTCATTGCTTAAGAACAATTTGTGACATGATCCAACATCCTTTATTTTTCCTCCCGTTGTCCCTTTAGAATCTGTTCAGGGGGAGTAATCGTCTCTTGCTGCTGGATGGAAAATAGGGCCATTCTCAAGATGCTTCTGATCAGTCAGGTCATAGACACTTCCATATTCACAGTATTGTAAAACAAAAGGTCACTTTGGAAATTTTAAATATCCAGTGTAAAGTATACAACAAACACCTGTCAATGAAAGGAAAATTTGAAGTTAAATAGGAGTAGAACTCTAGAGAAATGATTTTCAGTATGGCTGCATAGTGGGATCATCTGAGAAGTTTTTAAAAATCCCAGAGTCTTTGATGTAATTGACCTGGAACTCCCTTGGGCTTCAGGATTTTTAAAATCTCCCCCCATGGGATACTTTTGAGAACCACTGCTCTAGATCCAACTTCCAATTTACAGAAAATACAGGAGACAGAAGAACATGGTAAACAACACCATGGGGATGTGAGCAGCAATAACCAGACCACAGGAAATCCAGAGGACAAAGACCCAGTTTCTTTACAAAATATTGTAAAGAAAAAGAAGGCAGGGAGGAGAGAGAAACCTATAGGTTAAAAGTGACTTAGAAGAAATAACAGCTCATTGCTATGTATAGATCTTTTTGGCTACTCAGGTGAATAAAGAAAGTATATGAAAATTTTAATACAACAAATGGAGAAAGTTGAACATTTAGTAAATAGTGGATATTATGGGATTCTTTTTAAATTTTGAGAATATGATAATGATATGTTTGTTATAAAATAAAATAAAAATGCTTTATTTTTAAAAAGAGTTTTTATTTTCCAGGGATACATGTTAAAATATCTCTGGATGAAATGCTACAACGTCTGAGATTTGCTTTAGAATAATCTGGGGAAGGGGGAGCTGGGGAAGGTGTATATTAAAAAAAAATACTGGCCATGAGTTGATAATTGTTGAATTTGGGCAATGGGTACATAAGGAATTCATTATTCTATTCTCTCTACTTTTTGTATGCTTGAAAGTTTCCAGGATAGCAAGTTTTGTTTTTTTTTTAAATGTGTGGTCCAAGATATCAATCAACATTTTAATCCTCCTTCAAAGATAGGGCCTCTTTTCCCCACTAGAGCTTGTAGTTAGGTAGTGATTGTCTGCTTTGGGGGAATGATGTATCCTGCTCCTTGCTGCCCACCTCCCCCCACCCCCTTTAGCTGTTGCCTCCCAAGGTCAAGGCAGAAGAGAGGAAGTGAGAATGGGTGGGGGGTTTGTTAGACAGCTTTCACGTACTAGGGCATCTTGGACTCTTTCTCTGGTTGATCTAATACAGATTATTCATGGCTTGATCAATTTCCTTGTGTTGTAGTTTAAATTCTGCACACACCCCCCCCATCCCCCCCACCCCCCCCCGCAATATGTTGAAGTCTGGTGATACTCTCAGTCTGGTGATGCTCCTCTTCTGCAAATGTGTTGGATCCCCCAGACTGCCTGCTCCAACTGGGGTTCCCAAGAGGCCATCTAACTGGGGACATCAGTCCTCCATGGCTGCCCTGGCCCAAAGAAGACTTCTCCCATCCTCTACCTCTCATGTGCTGGGAGAGGTGGTCTTTCTCAGTGCAGTGGTGCTCTCTGGCTCTCACACAAAGCACTAAACCAGCCATTGTCCACCCTTTAGATTTTCTGGGGGAAGAGTAGGCCCCATCCATCTGTCCCCTCCTCAACTTAACAAAGTTTTCCCTTGGAGCTCCTCTCATTAGACCTGAATGGAAGGTAACAGGAATTCTCCCCTCTCCTAGAAATCTTTCCTGAAGACATCTCAGGAATCCCCTTTCCCATCACTCTGACCTCTTTTTATACCCTTCATCTCTCTGAGGGGTTCATCTGCACCCGGAAATTGGTGCAGACCATTTCTTGTTCATATGGGTTTGTCTCTTGGTCATTCCAGCAGCTAAATTATGTACCCAGAACAATTTCTACAGTATGTCCTCAAGATCCTTCAATGACAATACAGATCATCCTATCTTACTTTTTAAAAATGTTATGTTTAATTTTCCTAGGAAGGCTTTTCCATAGTTTGGTCAGTCATTATTCTGGTGGTGAATATTATTTTACTTCCAAGTATCACACTGCTATACACGATCTGAAATCAAATCCTCATACATATGCCATTGTGCACGTGTGCAGGTATTTCTCTGGGCTAGAAAAATATAGGTGGGATTACTGAGTTATGAGCTACATGCTTGAAAATGTTTAAATGGTCCTGTCAAAAGCTGTGTAATGTGGTAGCTTCACCTCCCTTCCCTCCCTCTGGTGGTGTTTTAGGGAACTCGTTTACCCACTTTCACCAAAGTGTTCTTCTTCCTCCCAGTGTAACACATCAGTGGTTGTGGATTTGTATGAATACCCATCAACCAATGGACTTAATGAGTTCCTTCACCTGACTACACAGTCAACTGACACTCAGAATTCCATCCCTCCTCATTTAGCCCATCTTCCAGTAGAGTGGAAATTGGAAAGCTTTTAAAACAAACTACATTTTGGGGCATCTGGATGGCTTAGTTGGTTAAGCATCCTATTCTTGATTTCAGCTCAGGTCATGAGCTCAGGGTGGTGAGGTCAAACCCTGCGTCAAGCTCTGTGCTCAGCGGAGAGTCTGCTTGAGGATTCACCCTCTGTCTTCCTCTGCCCCTCCCCCTGCTCTCTCTCTCTCAAATAAATAAGTAAATCTTAAAAAAAAAAACACTACATTTTTATACTTCCCTATGGGTAAGGTTCTGGGTGCAAGTCGGGTCTTGCCAGTGAGATGCATTCATTAGAAATTTAAAGATGGAAATGAGGTTGAGGCACCTTCTTGTTGCTTTTGGGGCTGTTGGTGATGTCCCATGTGGTTCTAGAATGTAGTGCTTTCTTCCTTCCGGAAGTGGTCCAGTCCAATCTCCAGATTTGTGGATGGTGAGAGTACCAGTGACTTCTGGATATGAGCTACTTGATTCTGGATCTCAGCCACACTGACAGTTTCTGGACCCAAAAGTTCCAGCAGCAGCCTTTTGATTTTCTACCTTCCTGGTTGGGACAGACGTGAAAGCTTCCCTGCATGGTCAGTTCCACATGGTTCTGGGCGTCGTTCTTGAAGAACTAGCCTACAGCATAGTCTTCCGGTCCTTCCACCAATTTCTGAAGCACCTGATTCCTTGTATTAAATCACGTTCTGCATAAAATCCTTAGGGTGGTCTCTGCTTCTTGCAGCTGGGTTCTTGCTGAAACATGCTTGCTACACGACATCTGAGTTTACTTCTCAGTTACAAGCAATGGTCCTGGTAACCACGTTGACGGCCTCACCTTCCTTGTTGGTAGGCCAGATTGTGAAACTCTGGCTATTCAGTACAATGGAATCCCCCAAAAAGTATTTAGCTGAGCCTAAGCTCGTGGACTAAGTGGTGAAAGACACACTATCATGTCGTGCCTAAAAGAGCCTCAGACATCAGTTCTGTGCCCTGTGTTGGGCTCTTGGCTCTGCCCCTTACCAGCCAAATGACCTTCATTAAATCCCTTACATCTTTTGGGACTAAGTGTTCTGGATTCTAAAATGAAGGTTTGCAGATGGCTTTTAAGGCCATTTTAGCTCAAAGACTCTATGGTCCTATGAAAACATTACATAAACCTAAACGTGGAGTGGTTATCTGTTGAATAACATCAGAGCCCACTAAGTATTAAAAGTCTTGCCAATCACACATTTACTTCCCTTGCACCTTGTTCTCCTTGTCAGTCTTTGGCACTAAGCTTTCTCTCTTCTGTGTGCTTTCTTTTGTTTCATCTTCCATTAATAGTAAATTGACATAAAATGGCAGTTCCAGAGAATTAGAGGTGTTGCTATGGAAACAGCCTTGATTCATTGAAGTAAACATTGAGCTGTTGATGCTATTCTCTGAGGTGCTGGTGAAAAGGAACACAAAATTAATGTTAGAGTAAGAATGACATTTTGTCTTTAGAGACAGTGGGCCACACCCTGAAGGCTTCATCTGAAGGTGTGTATAGCAAAGACTCAGATTTACCCCAGGTCTGAGGATACTTCCTGACTCAGTGGCTGACATGACAGAGCCAGACTGGCAGCGGGTGCTGGTCTTGTCCCCCCGTATCCCACTGACAAAGGAATCTCGGAACTCAGTGTGAATAGTATAAAATAAAAATACCTCTACTTCAGATTCATTGGTTGTGACTCTGACTTCTCTTTTGGGGTACGGTGGGGTAAATGAAATTTTATTTTTTCCCCTCAAGTTATTTCATTTACTTTCAGAATGAAGATCTTTTATTGTTGACCTTCTCTTTCTCCCTTCCTTCCTTTCTCCCTTCACCTCCTCCCTCTCCTCATCCCCCCTCCTTCCTTCCCCCCTCCTTCTCCCCCCCTCCTTCCTTCC
>PISX010024106.1:0-28503 GCA_004024625.1 Mellivora capensis | reverse complement strand
AAACTGTGGAAAGAACCAAGATGCCCTTCAACAGACGAATGGATAAAGAAGATGTGGTCCATATACACTATGGAGTATTATGCCTCCATCAGAAAGGATGAATACCCGACTTTTGTAGCAACATGGACGGGACTGGAAGAGATTATGCTGAGTAAAATAAGTCAAGCAGAGAGAGTCAATTATCATATGGTTTCACTTACTTGCGGAGCATAACAAATAACACGGAGGACATGGGGAGATGGAGAGGAGAAGGGAGTTGAGGGAAATTGGGGGGGAGATGAACCATGAGAGACTGTGGACTCTGAAAAATAACCTGAGGGTTTTTAAGGGGCAGGGGGTGGGAGGTTGGGGGAGCCTGGTGGTGGGTATTGTGGAGGGCACGCATTGCATGGAGCACTGGGTGTGTTGTAAAACTATGTATGAATTCTGTTACGCTGAAAAGAAATAAAAAATAAATAAATAAATAAAAGAAAATAAACAGTGATATGAATGTTTCGTACTAGAATGTATTTGATCCTCACAACAGCCCCGTCAGGATTGCACTAGCATCATCACCCTCTCCATTTCATAGTTCAGACAGCTGAAGCCCAAGGATGCAAATAATTTGGCTGAGGGCTCTCAGTTGCTAAGTGGCTGAGGCGACACCCTAAACCGGAAGTATGGCTCAAAGTGGTAAGCCCTGCCTTCGTACTGCCTCTGTGAATAGGCCAGTCCATCACAGGTCTTCAGAGTTTATCCTAAGGGCACCGGGGAGACATTACACATTTTTAAGCAAAGGAAAGACTGGATAGAGATTTGCCTTCCAGAAAGATCCCACTCTTGCCTAAAAGAAAAGAGGAAGAAGGGGCAAGAATACAGTGGGGAGCCCCATTCTGGGAGATGGGGGTGGTCCTGCTCTGATCAGCTGGAACCAGACTTGAGCCAGACGGACTAAGCTCACAGAGGGCTTAGCACATAAAGAAATCTCTGCGCCTTTCCATTTCTTCCCACTTTCTATCAAGGACTATATTTAACCTCATAAAAATGGTGACTTTGGGCAGGTTTTATGAGATGGCTGCATAATGAAGAAGCTTAAACACATAATGTCTGCTTCAATGTTTTCTATATGGAGCATTTTTTCTTTTTCTTTTTTTTTTTTTTTTTTTTTTTTTTGCCCGGTGCTCTTTACAATGTGCTATTTCTATCTTCTGGTGTGAAAAAATTTTTTTGTAATTTCATATTTTAAAAGTATTTTTCTAGGTTGAAAGTAAAATTCTCTATGATAGAATGTTTTTCTTAGACGAGTTCTCCATAATCTTTCTTTGAATTTACTCTTGACAAAAATTAAGACATGACACTTAAAATGCCATAGACCTCCTTTAAATTTTTGGTGTAATGCCACCATCAGATCAGTGGGTCCCTGTTTCATTCCCTTTGTAAGAACATTAGTTCTAAGTAAGAGTCTCATTAAGGATTTTGCCTAAGGTCATGCAGAGATGTCAAACCTGGGAAATTTTCTGAAGTGTCTGATATGGTTGAAATACCACCTCTTGGGTGAATGTGAACATTTTTAGGTTTGGTATTTGAGTTTCTTTGTCCTCATCTGGGGTACGCCCCTAGAGAGTTCTCCTGAGAACCAAGTCTATGAAAGAGTGTTTCAACTCCAACTGGAGATACCACGGATATCAGTAGAGACATGCTTCCACTCATTTCAACTGTGGTCATTATATCTGGCAGAGTGCCTGATGGTGACTGTAATTTCTCAGAGATGTTCAGAGATGCCTTTTCTTCCTTTCAAATATGTGAAAGGCCAAAATTTGACCCTGGTTTAACACGTTTTTCTTTCTCCTCTCTCCTAAACCATTACTTGGTCCACCACTACATTCAGGCCCGATATAACTTGAAGGCCTATTGTAGCCTACGTGCCTGGAATCCAGACCCTTCATCAGACATCAGGGAGCAAAGCTCAAATACTAAATCTGGGCTGATTCGGGGGCCACAGTACTCATTACCAGATCTCAAAATGATGTGTTTCAGTTACATAATGGACTTTTTGTAGGTTACTGTTCTTACTAAAATGGACTCATAACGTTCTTTGCTTCCTTTTACATCTCAGAAGTTTGTAGAGGCCCTGTGTTAGGACATGGAAAAATCCTTAAGGACTATGCCCCCTACAGATAAGACCACTTAGCCAATTTGAAGTAACAGTGAGTGATGTTAATGGTCTTCTCCACTATAAAACCCTGGGAACAAAGACTTAGAAGTGACATGGGAGGAGCATCCATAACTTTCTGTTGATCCCCTCTTTAACGAAGGGCACACATCCAAGAGGAGTGTGCTATTGTTCACATGGTCACGGGAATTTTTCCTGGATTTACCGATTATCAGTGTGCATGCAGCCTGACCTATAATTTCAGCTTTACAAGCTCCACATGCAAAATGGAAACACAGGAGTTGACGGTTACCAAGACCACACTTCAGTTGCTATGGAGTAGAGAAAGAACATTGCAGAAAGAGGCCCTGGTCAATAGAAACTGAGAAAACACTTGGGGGAGGCTAAAAGACAAAATAATGATGTGGGGACAGTTGGAAATACTGTGAGTCATGGAGCACAAAATAAGATTCTCCAATTAGGCCTGCTTCTCTCTCAGGAAGCCTTTAATCGGTATTTCCTCAACATTTATGTGTTTAATTATGTAGAGCAATTATGAAGTTAAACCAACAGCCTCTCAGAGTGACTTTTCAGTCACTCCTCCTAAAGAATCCCAGTTCAGTTAGCCCTGGCACCTGGTTTACTTTCCTCTCCTCTTTCACTCCCTGCCCTCTGCTTTGCTAATCCCCTACTTCCCACTCAGCCCTTCAAACCCAGCAGAACACCAATCACCAGCAATAACACAACCTTTTTCAAACCATCACATTTTAAATAACCTACACAGCACTAAAATCCAGTTGTACCAGGGGCGCCTGGGTGGCTCAGTGGGTTAAAGCCTCTGCCTTTGGCTCAGGTCATGATCCCAGGACCCTGGGATCAAGCCCCGCATCGGGCTCTCTGCTCACGGGGAGCCTGCTTCCTCCTCCTCTCTCTCTCTCTCTCTCTCTCTCTCTCTTTCTCTCTGCCTACTTGTGATCTCTGTCTCTCTCTCTGTGTCAAGTGGATAAATAAAATTTTCAAAAAAAAAAATCCAGTTGTACCAAAAGCAAATGATATCAAACTGGTGACTTTTTTAATCAAAGAGATGGAATCTTAAAAGAACAAGCACTGATGGAAAACCCACTACGTAGGATTTTTCAGTTGACAAAATTTGTCATAAACCATTCAGGAGAGCCTGGTTTCTATTGTCCCATTTTAGTATGGAAATTTCTTTTTTCTCTTATACCAAACTTGATAATGGAATTCCTCCAAGACCCTATTTTGTCTTACTTGCTATCTGTAATTATTTACTTTATTTCATTCATTCATTGAGCAAATAATAACTGAACATCTACCATGTGCTAGGCATTGTTTTGGCTCTCACAATACACCACGAATAAAACAGACAAACATGGATCTTCCAACAGGGAGAGAAAGAAACAATTAAAAATTCACATTACTGGTAAGCAGGACCATACAGTGTGTTAGGAGAGGGGAAGTAATAGAGGAAAAAGAAAAAGTAGAGCGGGGTAAGAGGGATGGGTGGCATGTGGGGTACAACTTTTAACACAATAGTTAGGGTAAGCCCACTATGGAGGTAACAACTGAGTCAAGAGTTGAAAGAAGAATTTGGGATGGCCGCATGTGATAGAAGGGCATTCACCCAGAAGAAAGGAAGGAAGAGCCAGATGACCCTCACGCATATGTCCCTTCTGTATCATGACCCTACAGTGTAGATCTGTCAGCTTCGGCAGCAGCCCTGGACCTCTCTTCCTGGCCACTCACTATCCATTCACTATCCATGGCTCAGGTCTCAGCACAGTGAAACACACAAGCTTCCTAACTGTCTAAATGAATGTAGAAGAGGACAGGGCTCCATGGCGACCACCAGGAACCTCCCTTCGAACACTCCTGATCCTTGTCCTTTAACTGGATACCCCTAACAACCATTCCCTTTGAAGTTCTGGAAGAAACTCAAATAGATGACATGTGGCTCTGCAGGAAACGGTTTGTCCTCTTCCACTGCTGAAAAGCCCTCCTGGTGGCTTTTCATTACTTTTAACTATTAACTAATTCTGGGCATAGCATCCCTTACCACATCCTCAAAGCTACATAACTCCCTTTGTTCTCTCCCTTGGCCCCAGGTCCTTCCCTCTCCCCACAAACCTTCTGCTTTGCCATCAGAGCTAACCTTCCAGCTACTCCCGAGCCACCGAGCTGCATGGCATGGCAGCCCCGTTCCCTTCCATCCTCTCCCACCCCATACTCCTCCGCACCAAGACACAGACTTCTGGGGAGTGAAACTTGGAAAATTACATCACAGGTATGAAGAACAGCCTGTGAAAACAACACAAATAACGATATGGCTTTGGGTTAAGAGAGACTGGGGACTTCATTATTCCTCTTTTTCACATTGTCCAGAGGCAGACTTCTGCCTTCTTGCTGAAGAAAGCTGAAGAAGCTTTCAAACTATGGTATAATCAGCAAATCAAGTTCTCCTTTAGGCCAGCAGCCTGTGCAGGGTTTAATGACATGGGGGAGGGAACACTGACTGCCTGTGGCCAAAGCCAGCAGGAAGACAACCAAGAGGCTTGACCTGAGACAGAGATTCCCAAGCTGAATGCTCTTGACTCTTGAGTTTGTAGAAGCTCCTAACCTTCTAAGTACACAAACCATTGAAAGTACTGTTATAAATGAATTATAAATACTGGGGGCAAATCCCCTGGAGTTAATAATCTCAGTAGTTGGCGTGATTGTATAGGAAATACTGTTCTTGCCCCATAAGGAAAGACTGGGTGCGTACCCTGACTGTCCATTCAAATGGACACACACCCAGGGCTGCAGATAGTGAGAGTACTTACCAGAGCAGACAGTCTCTTGGTAAAAGCTCTAATTATTAATGTGAATAGCACTTTTAACATCTCCAGAACAATCCTTCAAAATGAGTGAAGAAGAACTGAGAAACTGATTGGAGTAGCTTCCTTATGGGTAAGCATTAACTTCATATAGTCTTAGGAAGAACTCAGAAATTTGGTCTTTAACAGGCTATTACAGAAATTCATTTCCTTTATTGTGAAAATACTTTGTGCCTACACATCTCTATGTTATAGCTAGCAAATGCATTAATTAACAACCTGATTAGACTTCTATCACTAGGGATAATTTGGGGGGATAAGAAATTATGAAAGAAGATAACCCATGCAAAGTGCCTATTCTGCTTGACACAAGAGCAGAATATGTAGGGTTGATGGGTCAGGACAAATATATGAGAATATTAATTTAAGCACATAAAATCCCTACATCAGTTTTCAGAACTAGAAAATTTTAAAGCTGAAGAGGACCTTAAAGATCCCAATTCTATTCCCTCATTTAGGATTAGGAGAAACTGAAGCACAATGGTACAGCTCATCAGATGCCTTCCAGAGCACAGAGCACGCAATCTGAGATCACTCGGCCTGAGTGGCCCTGGAACCCAGAGCACTGCTGGTGGAGGAGGCCACACGTCAGGTCTGTTGGGCGCCCAAGGGGGCAACCAGAGGGGCCTTGTTCTTAAGCATCTATAAAGACAAGGATAAGGCCATAGCTCTGACCAAAAGCAAACTGGTGAACAAGTATCTGGAGCCTGATCCTGAGCTCACAGAGAAAAGGACTACCTTGGAGTGGTTGGACTCTGAGACTCTGTGTCCCATGTCCTAGCACAGGTGCATTCTCCATTATTAGTCCCATTAGTTCCTGGGCCCACTCTTGCATGGAAGGAGGTCTGGCCTCTTTGTTCTTTCTCCTTCCTCATCCACATCCTTATGTACCCTCTTCTGCTGTGTCTCTGGTAGCCACTTGGTGTGAGGCAAGATACTGAGGTTCAAATTTGGGCTCAGTGAGGAGCAAAGGGACTCCAAAAACCTCAGCTTACTGGTACTTTTCACATATACAACCATGACCCTGGACTTATTTATAGACACATCAGGGGCCACAAAGGAGAGAAGGATGATTGGCAGGGCAGGGTCTGCATGTATGAGGTATCCCTCCCAAATACCAAATATTTGAGCATGTCCAAATCAAGTGGACAAGTCTTCCCCTGGCTAAGACTGGAGCATTCCTAGCACTAAAAAGTTAAGTACAGTTATGAATTATGAACCTCTGAAAATTAGGAAGTGGTACAACCATTTAGATAATAAGCAGATTTTTTTTCAACAGGGAAAAGTCTCTTATTTACAACAGAATGCCAATTGGTCAGTGCCAAAGTTGGAAAATCATTTACAACCATCACGGTAAAGACTGGATCAGACAAGGATCATCCATAATGCTAAATTGAGGGGGAAACACTGACAATGAGCACAGTATTTGCAGGGTCTTAAAGTGCCTCCCACAGAACATTTATTAGTTGCAAAGGGGGAAGAAAAGTAATGGCACAGTAGATGAATCAGACAATACCCTTTCAGGATGATGAAAATTAGCATCACCTAATGAGAATTTGGGGGCATAGTGTGCTTCCAGAGGTGATATCATAACTTTTCTTCTGTAGTATTCCTACTTGAAATGCATACTCTAAATCTAATCACAAGGAAACATCAAAGTAAAAATGCAGAACGTCCTATTAACTAAGGAAGAACGGTACTCTTCACTGTCATGGAAGACACAGAAAGACTGTGGGAATATTCCAGCGGAAAAAGACTCCAGAGCAGTCCGGCACTTTTCCATTCTTCCCTTTGAGAGAAATCAGGCCTGGGGTTAGTAACAGGGTTTATTGTTTCTTAAATGAATAACGTACAGGTAGAAAATCAGAAGTTGCTTTGTTTTTTAATTCACAGACCTCTTACACAACCTAGTTCATGCTGAGTCTTACAAAAATAAAGAACAATTAGCCCTCTCCTCAAAGATGAGCCTGCCATTCAGCCACAATCCCATTTTGCCACTGGGCTTTGCTTAATACTTTTTTTCTAAATTGTGAATTCACAGCATTCTGAACATAGCCTTTGCTCTGTAGAAAATGGATTTGTGTTTTTACCATAGAAATAGATTTACATTGGGGCACCTGGGTAGTATAGTTGGTTGGGCATCTGACTCTTGATTTTGGCTCAGGTTGTGATCTCAGGGTCCAGGGACAGAGTCCCATGTGGGGCTCCATGCTCAGTGAGGAGTCTACTTGTCCCTCTCCCTCCCCTTCTGCCAATTTCTCCCACTCTTCCTCTCTAAAAGAAATAAAATATTTTTTAAAAATTGTTTTACATTACATTATAGAAATGGATTTATACTTATGTTATCCTATTTGGTTGCTATATCTTTCTAATTGCTATACCTTTCTAACTGGACTTTCAAAATACAGTACATTTGGGGTGCCTAGGTGGCTCAGTGGGTTAAGCCTCTGCCTTCGGCTCAGGTCATGGTCTCAGGGTCCTAAGATCAAGCCCCACATCGGGCTCCTCGCTCAGCAGGGAGCCTGTTTCCCTTTCTCCCTCCATCTGCCTCTCTGCTTACTTGTAATCTCTATCTCTCTGTCAAATAAATAAATAAATAATCTTTTTTTAAAAATACAGTATATTTGGAGATGCACAGTACATACAGTATAAATAACTTCCTTCATGGAGCTGGCCATAGCTGACTTTAACCTGAAGTCCTAGCTAATTCAGAAAGTAAAAATACAACCAGTAATATCACTTCTTCCACTTTGTGTTATGAACATTATGTATCTAGATATCATGTATCTAGATCAAACTGCTAAAAAATAATCACAAATGGATTTCCTGTTCATACTACTTCCCCTTGCCCACAAACACACAGACACAAACATAGCCTAAAGCTGGAAGGAGTCATTAGAAATCAAGCAGACTTCTCTCCTGCTTTAAGATATCAGGAGCCCAGATGAAGCCATCACAGCCCAGTGGTCCAATAAGTGACTTAAATTCATGCAGGTAGGTAACAATAATATGGGATTAAGATCCTCCAGTGGCTCAGAGCAACATTCTTTCTACTCTTATAAACAAATGTGGGACATCACTAAATTACTGCATTTTATGGTCGAGCTCTCCAGCTCATCTTGAGAATCACTAATATGGTTTGATTCATTACATTTAATTTCTCACCATTTGAGGAGTCCCAATGCTCCCCTCATTGTAATAAAAATAAAGGTTTGTAGATGTTGCACCAAAATAATGGTAGAAAGATTCACAGTGATAAAGGGCCACCCAAACAGAATATAGTGCTTTACTGTGCATCAGTTGGATTTACTAGTGGCAAATCTACAAGAGGTACATTCATGTCAGACAAAATGGACAAAAATCATAACCCTCCCCCTGCCCCATTGTCTCCAAGCACAAAAGCAGCTACATTGATACAGCACAGCAGCTCTGGAAAATAACCTCTGGCTTTGCATCCAAGCCAGAAGCCGAGATCTTGGGGGCATGAGGAAATGAGAAGAGAGTGTTGGGGAAAAGCTACTGTCATGAGCATATTACACCTTTTAAGCAGTGAGAAATTCATTTAATAAATCGATTGAAGTCTGAAATCTAATTAAATCTAAAAGAGGGAGTAAACTGAAATGCAAATAAGTTCACACTTCAATTGTATACAAGGAAGCTCTGCCATGCGTGCCCTCAATGATGCATTACCCAAAGTGCTTTCTGGGTTCATTAAAGCAGTGCGGCAACGTGCCATGAATTATTCCTAAGCTCTGCCTCAGACACAAATATCTTCATGCAGGCGATCTGGCCACTTTCCCCTTCCCAGTCAAGGTGAATGAGACGTGTGGTTCTCAAGGGCTCTGAGCGTGGCTATAATAGCCAAGCTAAAACTTAGTAAGCCAACATGCATACCTTGATTCAGAAAAACAACGAAGCATTTTTCTAATTACTGGCACCCTATACTTAAGATAATCTGAATGTACAAGACTAATAATGCAGAATGACCAACCGCATTCTAGAGACCAGTGCTCTAATTAGGCTAGAGCACATCTTCAGATAGGCACCACCGCCACTGGGTCCCGCCATCTCCAGGTTTAGCTGGCTCTCAGAAGCAGCAAACAAAGCAGCCAAATCCCAGGAGCTGGGCTCCATTTGTGAAGTGGGAGTGTTGCAGGGGCCAGGGAGGTGCTGGAAAGTTCTTTGAAGATGTCAGCAAATGACTGCGTCCAGGCTTAACTCCCGGTTATTGCAACACCCCCTCACTGGCTTACTGCTTCTGCCCTTGACCCTAAAGACTAGTCTCAGAGTATAGTGTCACTGTCAACTCAAATCCCTTCCATGTCTCCCCATCTATGGAGGTTAATTTTTTTCAAGCTCTTATTTAAATTCCAGTTAGTTAACATACAGCATTATATTGGTTTCAGATGTACAATACTGTGATTCAACAGTTCCATACATCACCCAGTGCTCACCACAGCAAGTGCCCCTTAATCCCCATCACCTGTTTCACCCACCTCCCTTCTGGTAACCATCAATTGGTTCTCTATAGTTAAGAGTCTATTTCTTGGTTTGCTTCTCTCCCTCTTTCCCCCCTTTGCTCCTTTGTTTTGTTCCTTAAATTCCACATGAATGAAGTCAACTGGTATATGTCTTTCTCTGAATTATTTCACTTAGCATAATATGCTAGCTCCATCCATGTCATCACAAATGGCAAAATTTCATTTTTATGACTAATATTCCATTGTGTATATATGTTTATATGTGTGTGTGTATATGTGGGTGTATACACACACACACAAACACACACATCTTTATCCATTCATCAGTCAATGGACACTTGAGCTGTTTCCATAATTTGGCTATTGCAGATAATGCTGCTGTAAACATTGGGGTCTTTTGAATTAGTATTTTCATATTCTTTGGGTAAATACCCAGTAGTGCAGTTGCTGGATTGTAGGGTAGTTCTATTTTTAACTTTTTGAGGAACTTCCATACTGTTTTCCAAAGTGACTATACCAGTTTGCATTCCTACCAGCAGTGCAAGAAGATTCCCCTTTCTCCACATCCTCACCAACACCTCTGGTTTCCTATTAGCCATTCTAACTGGTGGGAGGTGATATTTCATCACAGTTTTGATTTGCCTTTCTCTGATGGTAAGTGATGATGAGCATCTTCTCATGAGTCTCTTGGCCATCTGGAGGTCTTTGGAAACATGTCTGTTCATGCCTCTGCCTATTTTTAAATTGGATCATTTTCTGGGTGTTGAGTTTTAAAAGTTCTTTATGTATTTTGGATACTCACCCTTTATCAGGTATGTCACAAGCAAACACCTTCTCCATTCTGTAGGTGGCCTTTTAGTTTTATTGATTGTTTCCTTCACTGTGCAGAACTTTCCTATTTTGATGTAGTCCCAATTGTTCATTTTTGCTTTTGCTCCCCTTGCCTCAGGAGCCATATCTAGAAAGAAGCTGCTATGGCTGATGTCAAAGAAGTTACTGCTGTATTCTCTTCTAAGATGTTTATGCTTTCCTGTCTCACATTTAGGTGTTTAATCCATTCTGGATTTATTTTTGTGTACGGTATAAGAAAGTGGTCCAGTTTTCCCAAGGCCATTGAAGAGACATTCTTTTTTCCTATTGCATACTCTGCCTCCTTTTTCAAAGATTAATTGACCAGATAATTGTGGGTTTATTTCTGGATTTTCTATTCTATTCCACTGATCTATGTGTCTATTTTTGTGCCAGTACCATACTGTTTCGATTACTACAATTTTATAAATTGAAGTCTGAAATTGTGATGCCTCCAGCTTTGCTTTTCTTTTTCAAGATTGCGTTAGTTATTTGGGGTCTTTTTTGGTTCCATACAAATTTTAGGATTGTTGGTTCTAGCTCTGTGAAAAATGCTGTTGGAATTTTGATAGGGGTTGCATTAAGTGCATATGATGCTTTGGAGAGTATAGACATATTAACAGTATTTGTTCTTCCAATTCACGAGCATGGAAGATCTTTCCGCTTTGTGCTGTCTTCAGTTTCTTTCATCAGTGTTTTATAGTTTTCAGAGTACAGGTCTTTCACCTCTTTGGTCAGGTTTATTCCTAGCTATCTTATTATTTTTGGTGCAATTGTAAATGGGATTGTTTTCTTAATTTCTCTTTCTGCTGCTTCATTATTGGCCTATAGAAATGCAACAGATTTCTGTACATTGATTTTGTATCCTGGGACTTTACTGCATTCATGTATCAGTTCTAGCGGTTTTTGTTGGAGTCTTTCAAGGGTTTCTACATAGAGTATCATGTCATCTGAAAATAGTGAAAGTTTGGCTTCCTCCTTGCCAATTTAGATGCCTTTTCTTTCTTTTTGTTGTCTGATTGCTGTGCCTAGGACTTCAGTAGTATACTGAGTAAAAGAGATGAAAGTGGGCATCCTTGTCTCATTCATAACCACAGGGGAAAAGCTCTCAGTTTTTCCTCATTTAGGAAGATACTAGCTGAGAGTTTTTCATGTATGGTCTTTACTATGTTGAAGTAAGTCCCCTTTAAACTTACTTTGTTGAGGGTTTTTATCATAAATGGATGTTGTACTTGTAAAATGTTTTTTGTCTATAGAAATCATCATATGGTTCTTATCCTTTCTTTTATTAATGTATCATATTGATTGATTTGTGATTATTGAACATGGTGGTTAATTTTATGTGTCAACTTGACTGGCTAAGAGATGCCCAGATAGCTGGTAAAACATTATTTCTGGGTGTGTCTGTAAAGGTGTTTCCAGAAGAGATTAGCATTTGAATTACTAACATGAGGAAAGATGATTGTCCTCCCCAGTGAGGCTGGGCGTCTTACAGTCCACTGAGGGCCTGATTAAAACAAAAAGACAGAGAAAGGGCACATCTGCTCTCTGCTTGAGCTGGTACATCTTCTTTTGTCCTCAAACATCAGTGCTCCTGAGTCCTAGGCCTTCGAGCTTAGACTAGGACTTACATCATTGGCCTCTTGATTCTTGGGCCTTTGGACTAGGACTTAGAGCATCAGCTTCCTGGTTCTCAGGCCTTCTGACTCCGACTGAGTTTATCCATTGGCTTTTCTGGTCTTGCAGAGGGCAGACTGCAGCATTTCTTCATGACTGCATAACCCAACTTCTGTATAAAAGTCACTGTCTTGCAATCGATCAATCTCTCTCCCCCGCACCACATATATACACATACATACACACACATACACATGTACCTGTGTATGCATCTCCTACTGGTTCCATTTCTCTGAAGAATCCTAATAAACCCTCTCCGATTTAAAAAAAGGAAAGAGGGTGCCTGGGTGGCTCAGTGGTTTAAGCCTCTGCCTTCGGCTCAGGTCATGATCTCAGGGTCCTGGGATTGAGTCCCGCATCGGGCTCTCTGCTCAGCGGGGAGCCTGCTTCTGCCCCATCTCTCTCTGCCTGCCTCTCTGCCTACTTGTGGTCTCTGTGTCAAAAAAATAAATAAAATCTTTTTAAAAAAAATTTAAAAAATTAAAAAAGGAAAGAAAGAAAACCAATGGCCCTCAAAGCTCTTACCGGACCTGCCATTTCTCTCACTCTCCTCCCCCACCACTCTCCTCTGGTCACTCCACACACCACTGTAGTCACACTGGCCTCCTTGAACACTTCAGGCACACTTCCAGCCCAGGGCCTTTGCACTGGCTGCACCCTCTCCCTGGAACACTCCCCCAGGCACCCACATGACTCATTTCCTCTCCTCCAAGTCTTCTTCAAATGTCACTTTCTCACTGAGGCCTACCCTCATCACTCCATTTACAGTTGGTCTCATAACTTGCCAATTGCATATTTGTAAATTTGCCTACTCACTAAGATTTTTAACTCCAAAATAAATACTTGAGGCACTTCTGCAGTCATTCACAGCCAAGCTCAAGGTGGCAAGTAGAGTAAGTCACCCTATGCCACAGGCCCAGTGGAGGCAGGACAACATGACACTCGGACATCTTGCTTCAGTCCACGTCACAAATGAGGGTCCTTTTTGCAGTCTGTCTAGTGCTATAGTTTTGCACTTCTTTGCTCCTTATTGGTGACCCCACTGTAGGTAAAAGCCCCCAAATACAGTGCTAAAATGCTGTCTGGTGCTCCTAAGCCCCAGAAGGCTGCGATGTGCCTTACTAAGAACAGATGTGTGCTACAGAAGATTCACTCAGGCATAAGCTACAGCACTGTTGGCCAACAGTTCAATGTTAATGAATCAACAATATATATCAAGTGTCGTTAAACAAAAATGTACATTAAAACAAGGTTATGTATTGACTGGTTGTCAACTGTTGTGATAAAAGCTCACAGGAACCCAACCCTATATCTCCCTTAGGAGCGATGGTTTAGTTATTTGCCAACTCAGGGTTCACAGCAAACTTTATCTGAGCATTGCAACCCTTCCCCCGGACTCCAGATCCCCCTTACCAGGCTCTATTCTTTCCACAACATGTATTAGGTCCTAGCACACCATATTACTTACTGTATTTATTATTACCTGTCTCACCAGCTAGAAAGTAAACCTTATGACAGTGCATGCTGTTGCTGGTTTTGTTCATACTCTGTCCCCAACACCTAGCATAGTTTCTGGCACAGAACAGGAGCTCAGCAAATACTTGTTGGATCAATGAAATGAACAGGCGGATGGAGAGTCGGAACTTCCCCCGAAGCAGAGGTCTGGACAAGCACATCCCTGAAGTCACATAGGTAGGTATCCAGAAACACAAGGAATAAGGTGGGAATTCTGGCCTACAGAGTGTCTAAGGCAGGGAAGTAGGAGAAATAGTTCAAGGTCAGCTGGGACCAAAGGAAGGGAGGCTGAATGAAACAAAAAGAGTTTGCCTGCAGGCTCCAAAGCTGAGCCCAGATGGACAGTTAGCAGGTTTCTAAGGGTAGACTGTACATTTGAAATGGTACAGGCCACTGAGGGGCACAGAAGCCAATGGGGTCCAAATGGAGAGAAATGGGGGTGCCAAGCATTGTCAATGTTTCCTGTCTCTCTTTGTGGTTGCTACAGAACGGCTAGGACAATCATTAACCCTTGATAAATAAAATCCCTGATGTTGGTTCCCAGGAGTAAGCCTAGAGTCGCCTATGTAAGCAGCAGCTGCACCACACATCAGTAGGGGCCGCAGAGTGTTTGCCTAGGCAACTTTTGACTTGTTGCTCGGCTTTGACTCTCCAGCTTGTGTTCTGTCCACGGGGTCTGTAATACACAGGCCAAGTCTTCCCCTGTCCTCATTCACTAGGTGTCAGCTCTCCTGGCAGGTGACTGCCCCTCATTCTACCCAAAATCAACTTCTAAAAGGATACACAGCTTATACCTTAAGTCAGCTCTCCCTAAATACACGTATCTTTAACACCCACATGATTCAATAACAACCAGAATGTGAACCTCATTTAAGATTAAAAGAAAGATTAAATTCTAACTTCACCCCAGCAGGTGGGCATCATTAGCCCATTAATAGGTAGAGAAATCGAGGATTAGAGAGGTTATAAGCAATTTGACCAAGGTCACAGACCTAAAAAGGAAAGAATATGAACCCATATCTGTTGGATTCCAAAGCTCATGCTCTATTCTCTGTACTACATAATTCCATAACTCTCAGTTTTTAAATGGATATAAAATATTGCTCAGCTTTCTCCAATAACTTTACATTAATGTCACATACTTCTATTTTAAAAAAACTTATTTCACATTTTTCAGGGATTTAATATAACTTCAATTTATTTTTCATGGTATCCATTGACTCTATGATATTTACCTTAAAGACATAGCAGTGTAAACCTATTACTAAAATACTAAAAAAAAAAAGGCAAACACTCGGTAAATTAAGACATGCTACTAAGACAGGACCTGGTGTTGTCCCAGCTCTACCACTTACTTCTTTGGACAAATCATTTAACCTCTCTGGGTTTTTATTCTCCTCACGATCAAATCTGGACACCCTCCCTGACTGAACAAATAGGACAATAGATGTGGAAGCACTTATGAATACTAAAGTGTCATACAGGCTCAATGACGGTTGTGCCTCTCTTGGGATACATAACTTGTTAGCATTAATCCCCTAAGGGCATTTGACTCTGCATCCATAAATCAGTGGCTGGCACACAGTAGGTGCTCAATAAATACTCACTGAACAAAGAGAATTTGGACTTTCATAGATAAGTTGTTAAGGCATTTTTTATGATTTATTTAAATAGTCTATAAATGGAAGAGAAAAAATAAAAATCAGAAAAAAAAAACTAAACCATTTGAGAATCAAACATGAAGATGCAGAGTAGTTTGGGGAAAGGTCATACTATAAGACATTCTGCTCAATGAGATGCTGATAAAATTTGTGCTGGAAAAGCAGACATATTTTTGCTACACCTGTTGCCAGGCACCTCCACCAACTGCTCAGTGGTCAGAGCACAGTCATGGGTTTAACCCCACATGGGCCAGGTGGCTTGGCACAGAGACTGCCCCCACCCTGATAATCCTCTCACAATTGCTAGTCTCTCCTTATAGAGGGAAGGGCTCTCAACAACCATTCCCAATACCAAGAAAACTTCTCATGTTTGGAGAAACAGCATGTTTGAGTTGCATATATGAGAAACTCATTTAAGAATGACCTGTGTGTATTCTTGAGGGCAGCTCCTGTACCTACTCAACATAGTGCTGGAACACTGCTGAGTCCTTGGGCTAACGCCCCATTAGATCATGCTCTGATGGGGCACATGGGTGGCTCAGTCAGTTAAGCATCTGTCTTTGGCTTAGGGTCCTGGGATCAAGGCCCATTTTGGGCTACCTGCTGAGTGAGGAGTCTGTTCTTCCTTCTTCTACTCCTCCCTCTCCCTGCCCCCAGCTTGTGTTCTCTCTCTCACTCAAATAAATAAATAAAATCTTTTTTTAAAAAGGGAGAGAGGGCTTTGACAGATGAGAGAGCTGCTCTCTCGCTCTCTCTCTCTCTGAGTCTTCAGCCAGAACACTAAGGATTTTCCCAGATTCCAACAGTGACCCTAACTTTCCTCTTTTGTTATTCTGGGAGACAAGGATCACAGCCAAATCCCACAGGTAACTCAAGTTGAGGTTCTGGCAGTTTCTTGGTTTTACTGATGGGACTTCCGTGGCCAATGACCTTGAGGAAGGAAAGCACAGAGACCACATTTTAATTGCTAATGATTTTGAGTCAAAGGCCAAGTTCTGCCAGATGATATCACTAGTAACTTTTAGGAAATTAAATCTGCTCTCAAATAGGAAATGAAACACAGAAAACATAACATGTAAAACTAGTCCCTTCAATTTCTCTATGGATCGGTTTCACAGGACTGAGTAACCACACAACTATTTAAAGGAAATACACCCTTCTTGGGGCACCTGGGTGGCTCAGATGGCTAAGCATCTGCCTTCGGCTCGGGTCATGATCCCGGGGTCCTGGGATTGAGTCCCATGTTGGGCTCCCAGCTCAGTGGGAGTCTGCTTCTCCCTCTCTCTCTCTCCCCCTGCTTGTGTGCTCTCTCTAATGAATAAATAAAATTTCTTAAAAAAAAAATAAAGGAAATAGGGGTGCCTGGGTGGCTCAGTGGGTTAAAGCCTCTGCTTTCGGCTCAGGTCATGATCCCAGAGTCCTGGGATCGAGCCCCGCATTGGGCTCTCTGCTCAGCAGGGAGCCTGCTTCCACCTCTCTCTCTGCCTGCCTCTCTGCCTACTTGTGATCTCTACCTGTCAAATAAATAAATAAAATCTTAAAAAATAAATAAATAAAATAAATACACCCTGTCTCAAATACATGCATCTCGCCCCATTGCAAAACAGTCAATTTCTCACTTGAGAAATCTTAGAGAACCTAACTTGTTAAATTGTAGCTCTCAATTTTTATAGTAAAATGACAAACTGCAAGAAGGGTACCTAATCCCTACTACAACAAAAAATAGTGGTCCAGGAAATATATTGCTATAAGGTCAGTTGCCAACTAGACAAGTAACATTACATGCAAATTTACATCATGATGGCAATATGTCATAACAGGACTTGGGCTACTGGCACTGTGAAGTCTCTGAAAGTCCATTTTCCTCAGTCACCTGATACAGTGCTGCTCCCCACTCCCAGCTGAAGAACCTTGGCTGTAACAACACAGCAAGCAGCCTCACCTGAGTGCTGCTAACTCACTAATCATAACCCAACTGGCATCTGTAGAATACACATGATGTATATTTTAATTACCTTCTTAGCAAATCTTCTGCAGCTAGCGACATTTCCCAGAAACATAATGACTACTTATATTTATCATCCCTGCTTCAACAGGAAGGTCATGTCCATAGGCATTGCTTTCCTGAAGTCTGGTAAGCTGAGTCTCCCATTATAAATAGTCTCACTGGGAACTACATCCCTTCTTGCAATGGGGCAGCCCTCCCAAAATCCAAAGAAGGTTGTCTGCAGGGTCACAGTCAGCAACCAGGAAAGACTGGGCATTCCTTCCTGGATGGCAGAATCCCTCATCTTTAGGCTTCTCACACACAAGGAGCAATTTTGGGGGAACAGAGGGAAGCAGGCAGAAACGGGAAGAAGTCCACATGTAGGATAACAAGCTGGAGGACAACAGCCTTCTGGGGATAACAAATGGGAGAATTCATTTTTCATAGGTTTTTGTGACTACAGACTAGTGGCCTCCCCCATCTGGTTCAAAGTCTACTGTACCAGACTGCTCATTCTTTACCAAAAGGCCACCTGCCAGTCCCCTCCATACCTGAGGCTGGTTGAACCCATCCTACCTGCCTCTTCTGTCCTTCTGTGGTTTTATGCCCTAGGAACATCAGTAAAAGCTCCCAGTGAAGTTCTCCTGGGGACCAGTCCCTGTGACCCATGCGAATACTCATACTTACAGTCACTCATGGCCATTATCTAGGTAGTCTACAGAGTCAGGGCAAATCAGGAAGAAGGAATCCTTAGGATTTATCTAGCCCAGTCCATTGCCTCCTAAATTTTAATGTGCATAGAGTGTCCCCAGGAGATCTTGTTAAAAAGCAGATCCTAATTCAGTAGGTCTTGGGTGTGACCCAGGATCCTGCATTTCTAGCAAGCTCCCAGAAGAGTCTGATGCTGTGGTCCCTTAGACCAAATTTTGGAACAGCAAGGATCTAATGCAAGGCTCTTGCTAAATACAGACATTTCCTCTATTCAAGTAAAATACCATATAGAAAATAAGTAAGGAGTGATAGCCTCTGGCCTCCATAAGCTAGACACAATGACTCTATTAACAAATATAAGTGTTAGAATATGTGAACCTTGTACAAGGTACCATAAAGCAAAGAGGAATGAGCAATCCCTCGGCCAGGGGGTGGGAATGGAGCATAGCTTGACAGGAAAGATGACACTGCAGCTGGCACTGAATTGTGCAGTGGGAGGCATCATATCTGATAGAAGGAAGAGGAGCATGGTGAGCCCTACAGCCCCAGGAGGCCAGCCCCAAAGTCATGAGGATGTGTGGACTGGGCTGGGCTGAGAAACAAGGACTAGTTCTTACTGAAATATAAGGTGAGTGAAAGGAACTGGAAATAGCAAGTTGGAGCCAGGTTTGCCTGTCATACTTAAGAATAAAACGTTCTTTTCTTTTTTAAGATTTTATTTATTTATTTGACAGAGAGACACACAGTGAGAGAGGGAACACAAGCAGGGGGAGTGGGAGAGGGAGAAGCAGGCTTATCACGGAGCAGGGAACCCGATGTGGGGCTTGATCCCAGGACTCTAGGATCATGACCTAACCGTCTGAGCCACCCAGGTGCCCTAAAACATTATTTTCAAGCATGACAGGCAGAGAAAAAGTCTTAACTTTTACTCTGCAGGCCTACTATAGTTTACAATACTTAATAGAAGGCAGAGTATCCATCTTATTCAATAGGTAAGAAGTTGGACTGTATCAGAACATTTTGCTAGCATTTCGAGAGAAAATCCTTTGAATGTCTACTACAGTTGGGTGGATCAAAAAGAAGGTGGCAGGGATATTGGTCTGAAATTCTCCTTTTTGGTGGGGTCTTTGCCTGGTTTGGGGGTCAGGGTAATTCTGGCTTCATAAAAAGAGTCTGGAAGTTTTCCTTCTGCTTCAATTTTTTGAAACAGCTTCAGAAGATATTTCTTCTTTGAAAGTTTGGTAGAATTCCCCAGGGACTCAAAATGGATAAAAGACTTCAACATGAGGCAGGAATCTATCAGAATCCTAGAGGAGAACATGGGCAGTAACCTCTTCAACATCGGCCACAGAAACTTTCAAGATATGTTTCCAAAGCCAAAGGAAACAAAAGCAAAAATGAACTTTTGGGACTTCCTCAAGATCAAAAGCTTTTGCACAGCAAAGGAAACAGTCAACAAAACAAAGAGGCAACCCACAGAATGGGAAAAGATATTCGCAAATTACAGTATGAAGGGCAGATATCCAAGATCTATAAAGAACTCAAACTCAACACACACAAACAGATAATCATGTCAAAAAATGGGCAGAAGACTTTGGAGAACAGTGTGGAGATTTCTTAAGAAATTAAAAATAGAGCTTCCCTATGACCCTGCAATTGCACTACTGGGTATTTACCCCAAAGATACAGATGTAGTGAAAAGAAGGGCCATCTGTACCCCAATGTTTATAACAGCAATGGCCACGGTCGCCAAACTGTGGAAAGAATCAAGATGCCCTTCCGCGGACAAATGGATAAGGAAGATGTGGTCCATATACACTATGGAGTATGATGCCTCCATCAGAAAGATGAATACACAACTTTTGTATCAACATGGATGGGACTGGAAGAGATTATGCTGAGTGAAATAAATCAAGCAAAGAGAGTCAATTATCATATGGTTCCACTTATTTGCAGAACATAACAAATAACAAAGAGGACATGGAGAGATGGAGAGGAGAAGGGAGTTGAGGGAAATTGGAGGGGGAGACGAACCATGAGAAACTATGGACTCTGAAAAACAACCTGAGGGTTTTGAAGGGGCGGGGGGGTGGGAGGTTGGGGGAGCCAGGTGGTGGGTACTATGGAGGGCATGCATTGTATAGAGCACTGGGTGTGGTGCAAAAACAATGAATTCTGGAACACTGAAAAGAAATTTTTAAAAATAAATAAAAATTAAAAAAAAAAGAAGGTGGCAGGTAATGAACCTGTAGCTATGGCATACTGAAATCTCAGGACTTAGAAAACTATGACACTAAATTTTTTGCCTTTCTTCTTGATATAATAGGAAAAGGAAATCTATTCACTCATGGTGCTATTGAATGTATGAATTTTCACATAGTAATCTACAAGCAAATGAATTTATGCATCTAAACCTTTCTGGATAATAAGGATTAGGGTTTAGATTTTAATATAATGGTTCTCAGGCAGTGATGATAACGTCTAAATCCTTATTCAATAATACTATTACAAGAATAATTCTAAAAAAGACTTCTTGAAAACTAAAACAATGTATTCTGTTCCCAGCAATCCCTAATTCCTCGTCCAAGTACTCACAAAACTATGTCTAACTGAATCAGCTCTTAGAGTATTCTTCCCTGTAGTACAGAAAGAATACCCCCTTCTACTATAAGAGCTGGGCTATAAAGCTACCTGCCCTAGAGAAAAATGTCAAAAGAGAAGGTAGGAGGGGGAAGTAGAAAACCTATCTCTTGTGACACAGTGAACTATGGGAAGAGATGGAAGAGGACAGAAGAACTCAGAAACATGTCCGAAAAGGGAAGGTTATATATAGGTGGAAGTAAAAACCCAAGCAGAGAAGCTCTGGCTTTCCTTTCTGGTCCAAACTATGATAGACCACCTGAAGAATGCTCTTTACAACAAAGGGTGGCCATACTGGGGTAAATATTGTTAGGCAGAGTGGAGGAAAGAGCCTAGTTGCTATTGCTGAGCTTCCTTCAGCAGCCTTATGGCAAGAAGACATAAAGAAGTTCCTACATTGAAGGTAGGAAGATGTGGGCCAGTAAACCTGGTTTAGGGACACCTGTGATGAATGGTGAGTGATACCACTGCAAAGTGTAGTGCATGGCCTTGCAAGAGCCTGGCTGAGACTCAAAGGGGTCTGCCTAGTCAAGAAGACTTCAACTTGGGTGAAGCCGAGTCAGGAAGACAGGAAGTCTGGGCCCTAACCACACCATGTGCACCAGCTTCTCCTCATTAGACCCCACACTGGTTCCTGGGGTCAGATCAGATCCATTGTCCTCTGAGCCCATTTTAATGGGGCTTTTGCCCCCACCACTTCACTAAGACTATTGTTGTCAAGGTTACCATGACCTCCATGAGAGGCCAACTCCACTATGTCAATCCTTATCTTCCTTTACAACTTTAGGTTGGGATCTGAAGAAGATTAGATAGAAGAAAGGAGCAATGAACTTAAAGATAAGCCAATAGACGGTATTCAAACTGAAACACATCCCTCTTCTCCCCAGCCCATTTCTGGTACTATTAATTTCTTTGTATAGATGTAAGTATTCCATTTGGCTTTATGCTTCCTTCTGCTTGAAGAATTTCCTCAGCCTTCTGGTCAGCTGGCTAAACTTTCTTTTTTTTTTTTTTTTTTGAAAATGTATTTATTTTGCCTTTAATTTTAAGACCTCTTTACTAGATATAGAATTCTATATTGACAGTTTTTCTTTTTCTGTATCTTAAAGATGTCTTTCCATTATCTTTTGGCTTGCATGGTTTCTTTTTTTTTTTTTTAGATATTTTAAAAATTTATTTATTTGATAGCAAGAGAGAGAACACAAGAAGGCAGAGGGAGAAGCAGGCTCCCTTCTGAGCAGAGAGCCCAATGCAGGGCTCAATCCCAGGACCCCAGGATCATGACCTGAGCTGAAGGCAGATGCTTAACTGCCTGAGCCACCCAGGCACCCTGGCTTGCATAATTTCTGACAAGAAGCCTTATGTAATTTCTCTGTATATTCTGTTTCTTTTTCTGCTCTAACAGCTTTCAAAAAATTTTCTCTTTAACTTTGGTTTCAACATTTTGACTGTGATGTGCCTAGGCGTATTTTTCTTTGTATTTATTTTGTTTGGAGTTTTCTGAGGCCCTTAGATCTGTGGTTTATTATCTCATTAATTTTGGAAATTTCATGGACGCTGTCTCTTCAAATATTTCTTTCATTCCCTTTTCCTTCTGGGACTCCAGTGACACATATGTTAGACTATTTGATGTTATCCTACAGCTCTTTGATGCTTGGTTCTGATTTTCATCTCCCCCCCCGCCCCTATTTATTTTCCTCCTGTGTTTGAATACTGTCTGTTGGCTTATCTTTAAGTTCATTGCTCCTTTCTTCCGTCCAATCTGACAACAGTTTAGACCAACTTTCCTGGTAAACATGCACTGAGAATGGCGATGTGGGATACCAGGCGCCTTCTTCACTCAAGAAGCAAGGGCCTCCCTTCCCCTCATGTGAGGAGTAACGGAGCTGGTCCTGCTCCTTCCAGTCCTGGGCCAAAATGACTCCCATGGCCAGGGCTAGACACATTAAATAGTATGAAACAAAGAAAGACAGAACAGAGAAGAGAAGCAGTGGATGGGAAGTTCCAGGAGGTTCAAGGACGATAATCTGTAGGTTCAGTTTTTCAGAACCCCCCTTGGGCATAATTTTCCCATTCCAGGTGACAGCTCCCCAGCCCTGTCTTCAGGGGACTCCGAATGTTAGCCTTATTTCCTTTTGCACAAGCACCATGATCAGGGATTCACTCCATCCCAGGCCACTGAGAACAGAGGACAGTCTCTGCCGTATTCCCCTGTCCCTAAAACCGTGAAGGTCCTCTAAATTTTACTTTGCTATTTTTGTTGTGGTGGTGGTGGTGGTGGTTTGTTGGTTGTTTTTAGCCTCTAATGAAGAAGAATAGAACTGTTTTCTTTACTCAATCGCTTCTTTTTTCACCAGACACCATAGAGAAATGCAAATTCCCTCTTGGATTCTAATGCTAAGTCATTCAATACAGAAAAGATTGAAACATTCACACTGTAAAGAAACTAAGAACCTGGAATGCATGCTGTTGCAAGGCAGGCCCAGAAAAAGTCTCAGGCACAACACAGGAAATAGATGATGTGGCAAAAGATGGTATTTTATGTCACCATAAATGCAGTCAGGATGGCAGGTTAACCACTGGAAGTAAGTTAGACCCCCACTTCACATATAAGTCAATTTTTCTTTTCTTTCTTCTTCAGGAGTACAGGAGCACAGGGGTTCATTCATCTTTCACTCAGGAAATATGTTTGTTGAGTGCCTACTATGTGCTAGGCACCATGTTAGATGACAGGAAGTCTGTGGCGAGCAGGTGTTTGGGAATCTACAGAAAAACAGTTTCAGTAACCAGTGGATCCCTAAAGTAGGAATTCCTCCTTACATAAAAATAAATACATTTCAAATGGGCTTCCTCAGCTTATCACCAAAGGCAGAAACTACACAGGCAAAGGAGGAGAGATCTGACCACATATCAATGTTAAACCAAGACATCAAAATTCCTATAAGCATTTAAGAGTAAAAGCAGGTTGCACTTTGAATTTAATCCTCCGATCTGAGGTGGAACAAAAAGCAACACTAGTTTGCTGAAGGGAAGGTGTAAATTAAAAATAAGATAGTGCTAAAATAAAAAAGAAAGAAAGAAGATAGTGGTAGGGACCCAGACGTTTAATGACTGGCAGAGAAGGGGCAATTCTCCATTTTTATTGCCAAATAGTATCTGACCCAGACCAACGTGAGGTAAAGAAACACAGTAGGAGGAGGACAGCCATTACCCAAGCTCCACACAGGAGACACTGGCAAGAAAAATGGAGTCAAGTTTCTATTGTTGGCACCAGACGAAACCCTCTCCTCCCACCTTCACTCAAGCAGCTGTTTCTGGATTGCATAAGGATGTAGGCCCACTGACCCCACAGCACTCAGTTACTCAGGGTTAAATGACAACTCCCTTTCTCCTCACCGCTGGGAGCACAGAGGCCAACCCACTGCCTGACTATACCCTTCCCTGTTCCATCTCCCTTTCTAGGGAGTCAGTACATAGACAGTCATCATTCTCAGATACCCCCAAAGTCCCAGATCCTGTCACATAAGCCTCATGCTCCAGACCTGGGAGGAGGAATTTACTTCAGTTTCATTTC
This sequence comes from Mellivora capensis, assembly GCA_004024625.1. Lineage (NCBI taxonomy): Eukaryota > Metazoa > Chordata > Mammalia > Carnivora > Mustelidae > Mellivora > Mellivora capensis. The sequence goes on along the minus strand of PISX010024106.1, from coordinate 4,383 downwards.
TCTAGAGAGACAGGAAAAGGTGGTGATACAAGTACAGAGTCCAGAGCCACATGCTTGGGTTCAAAGCCCAGCTCCACCACCTACTAGCTGTGTGATTTAAGGAGAATTACTCAACCTCTCTATGCCTCAGTTTCATCATTTGCAAAGTGGGGATAACAGTACGTACACAGAGGAGTTTTGTGAGGATTAAATAAACTAAATATATAAAAGCACTCAGAAACTATGAATTCTGTTATGCTGAAATAAAATTTAAAAATAAAAAAATTTTAAAAAGCACTCAGAAATATGCTTTGCTCAATGTTTTTGCTGCTTGCAGACCCCAGTGCTGCTGTTACTACCATTACTATTATTACTCTTATTATTACTCATTGGGAGGACATGTTCTAGAAGGGCTTCACTCTCAGTCTGCCCCTAGGTTCCTCATCTTTCATTGCAGGGGATTAAGATTTGTTCTTCAGCCCCTCCCTCAGACAAATCCTGTCCCCAAAGACAAACAGTTCCTCTCTCCTATCAGAGTCTGAATGGAATCACTTTTCTTCCTTCAACTTTGTAACTCTCTCCTTCATCTGCTCTCAGGGATGTGGCAGGATGTCTAAAAAAAATAATGACAGGAATGAAATTAAGAAGGTGTTGACTCCTCATTCCTTTCAAGGAAGACTCATTCCCAAGGAAACCACAAGCCAACACAGTATTTCGGCACACCAGCCCCTGAGAGTCACTGAAACACACACAGGGAGGTGAGGAACATGAGGCACCAGTGTGGCCGAGGCCTGGAACGCCCACAGCAACGACACAGGGGTGCACGCTACACAGAGAAGCTGCACAGCTGTCAGACGGAGAAGTTTGAAAAGTTTGCTCTTAAGACCTGATGATGAAGATTTCAGAGAAAAGTGACCATTCCTCCCAGCAGCACAGAGTTCCTGAGCACCCACTACATGCTGGGCCCTGCGGAGGGTGCTGGGGGACACAGGGTTAACCAAGAAGAAGGTCTGATCACTGTCCTCAAAGAGCTTACAGGCTGGTGGGGACTCAGGGTATCCGTTCCCAGAGCCGGGCACAGTCACATCTCCATTTTCCAGAGAAGGAAACTAGGGCACAGAGAGGTCCCCAGAAAATAAGCCAGAGAGGTCCCCAGAAAATGAGCCACAGAGTCAGGCTCCAGATCTGGGCTCTCAGTCACTGGTGAGCAGGCAGAGAGCCCTCCGTCAGAAGCTGCCCAGTGTTTCTCATGCCAGAGTGCTGCTGACTCTGAAAGACCTCAGTCTGAGAGTTTGCTCAGTATTATGCGCGTTGGAAGCATCCTCCACAGGGGGAGGGAATGGAGAGGAGACAGAGTATCTATATTTGAAGTCAAAATAAATCCAGGAACCAAAACATAATAATGGTTCATAAAATCTGCTTCAACTTGGTATTCCACTCTGATTTATGGAAGTCTGTGTTTGGAGGAAAAGGTAAAGCAATTTTGAAATATAACTGTTGGGAAAAGGAAATATATTATCTAGTCTGTCGAGATGGGTAAGACAGAAGGACCAAATGTGAAGTAATACAAATGTCCAGTAGCAGGAAACTGTATGCTAAAAGAACCCCCTAAAGTGAGGGAGAGTTCAAATCAGTGTAGATTACAGGGAACTCGTGCTTTCCTTCTGAAATCCATGCTTTCCACATATTACTTCCCATTTCTGCCACCTTCTACCTCCTTCCACTGCCCATGCTATTGGGCCCGTCTTTTCTGGAAAATTTAAAACACAAAACAAAACACACAGTATGAAGTTCACACACACATCTGTAATTATGATTATTGGCTACCATCATAGTGTGTACAGTGTGCCTGCCCTGTGTTCCTGCATTAGCTCTGGTTTCACTGAAGCCTCGCAACAACCCAGGGAGGCAAGTCCTATGATGAGCTTTATTTTACTGCCTCAGAAAATTGAGGAATTAGGAAGTTAAACGACTTTTTGACCAACCACACGGGTGGTAAGGGAGACAGGACTCCACCCCCAGGGCCTGGTGGTCCTCCCCATCCAATGCAGCTGGGGCTCATATAAATACAGAAATGGAAGGGAATATAGACAACATCTAATGACAAGAGTCTTTCTTTCATTCAACAGTAGAGAAAACTGAGAATTGAGTGGATCCATCTCTCCTCTGAGGGCAGAGAGCCCGTGATTTCTCCTCCACAGCTTTTATCTCTGAGCTGTCACATCCCAGGCTCAGAGCTGGACTGGAGCCTTTCCTCGGACAGTCCCATCACTGCCCAGTGCTTCCCCAATACCACCCACCCACAGGCTGACTTCTCAGTCACCTCTGGCTTTGCTAGATTTTCAAGTGCAAAAAAACACTTAGAAGCTATTCCTTCCCGAGGACCTACTGAAGACCAGGCTCAGTCAACCCTCACATTGCCCCTGTGTGCCAAGTGCTATTATTACCTCTATTTTAGACATGAAAAGGTTCGCCCAGAGTGTTTTAATTACTTGCCCAAGTCACACAGTTAGTAACAAGAGCTTGTTACTGCCGGCAAAAACAGTGAATGCATATCAACGGCACCCTTTCCATCTTTCCCCCTTTATGTTCATGCTGCCCTCACCACCTACCCAGCAGGGCTGGTGGACATGGTGTGTCCTTCATCAACTCCATGCTCGCCATCCGGTCCTGCAACCTGAGGTCAGAAATGATTCAAAGGCAGGACTAACATAAAGCCAGCACTTTGCAGAGCTAGTTTTCATTATCTACCACAGGCCTGGACCAACTCTCACCCAGGCCCTAAATTGTTCTATTGACCTAAAAGTTCATGCCTTCAATTTTCCACTGAAAGAAGAGGTACAGGCTCCTCCCCAGCCCCAACCCCAAAATGTCCTCATAGATTAAGGTCTAGCAGTACCCAAATTTCTCTGGGTTAGGCAGTGATGCATGAGTTTGCCTATGAAGACCTGAGAGCACCATAATTCAGGAATGGCAGAGGGCAAGCTGTGCAAAATTCCTGAGATAATTGAAATTGACCCATAATTCACCAGCCACCACGAGAAATTCTATCACTTTGCACACTTTGCTTCCATAGCTAAAAATCAAATCAGGGGAACATGATCAGACTTCTAATTTGAAACCTCAGACATGCAATGTCATCTTTAATGACTCCCAGCAAAAGATGCTCATTACAGATCTCAGCCTACCTAAATTAAAACATGAAATCTAAAAATTAAGCAGAAAATTCTCAATTTCTCAGGTCTGTAAGGTCAAAGAAAAATCACACAAGTGGGAATACACGTACTCCTTAGGGTTTTGTTATGCCACCAAATATATGAGCTGGAATTATATGAAAGAAAAGAGCTAGAAGGGGAAAAAATAAATAAACAAACAAACCCACCTTTCGGGTCTGGGCTGTCTGGGTAAATAGCAATTTTTCATGACCAATTTGAACTAGCATGTCAAGGAACATTATCTCTCTGCTGATGGCCAGTGTCATCTGTTCTATGATGTAGAGCTCAGACTCCTCTGATACGGTAGGCTGCTCGCTTCAAGTCTTCTCTCACTGGTAAGTGGACTGAAATATGCTGCAATCAGTCAGCACGGTGTTCAGGTGTGTAAGCTGCCTTTAAAATGGGAGGCTAAAAATTTATCTCTCATCACCAGTTCTAAACCTCATCCAGGGACACCTGGGTGGCTAAGTTGGTTAAGCATCTACCTTCGGCTCAGGTCATGATTGCAGGGTCCTGGGATCGAGCCCCACATTGGGCTCCTTGCTCAATGGGAAGTCTGATCCTCCCTCTCCCCCTGCCCCTCCTCTTGGCTTGTGCTCTCTCTTGCTGTCTCAAATAAATAAAGGCTAAAATAAATAAATAAACCTCATTCAGTATGGACTTTCTAGGAGGTCACGTAACCACTAGACAATCTGCGAACACGGTTTTTAAATTTCTACCCTCCACTTCCCATCCACCCTTCCCTTTGTGTCACCGTATGACTGGCTGCCACTGCCCAGAGTAATGTTCATGGCCAGCTTTCACATCTGTTTGTGATTCAGTCCCTTCCAGACCCCTATCCAGGAGGAGGAGGCAATTCCCTGTCTGCAGCAACACCTCGATAGATGGCTCAGAAATATTAAGATAAAGCTAGATGTAAACAGAATCTACAAATTCAAAACTGTTTTTTTTTTTCTTCAGTGTGCATGTTACAGAGAAAAGTTGAGAGTGAAGACCAGGGCTGCTGTAGGGTTAGGCTACCAGATCCCGAATGCGAATGCGAACAGGGTAAATTTCCTCTGAAGGACAGGGGAATATCTGCAAACAGTGTAAAAGAGAAGCTATGGGGAGAGGAAGATGGCGGGGAACTAGGAGGTGGCTCTGGTTCAACCTGTCCCCTAAAGTGAGCTGATTACCTACCAAGGAACTC
>PISX010024105.1:0-28357 GCA_004024625.1 Mellivora capensis | reverse complement strand
TAATTGACGCAAACACTATCAGGTATACAACATAATGATGTTTGTATTTATTGTGAAATAAATAAGTCTAGTTAAAACATCTATCACTATACTATACACAATTCAAAGGGTTTTTATTCTTGTACTGAGGACTCTGAAGACCGATTCGCTTGGCTATTTTCAAGTATGTAATATTATGGTATCATTAAGAATAGCGGTCATTCTGTATTGAATTATATTTCAATAAAGCTGTTAAAATATTTAATAACCCAAAATATTAACCATAAATTTTAATCTGATCATCTCAGAACACTTACCTCATTCTTCCCATTTTTGTTGTTGTTGCCTTGTGAAATCATTTTTTCTAGGACAGCAAGAAGATGCAAAGCTTTCTCAGCTTGATAGGTTAATATATATAGGTCTACAAGCAAAAAACACACTGCTTGGGCAAATTTTTCTTCTGAGGGGAAAAAATAGGAAAAGAAAAGTTATAATCCAAAGTGAAGCAAACATTTCAGACCACTCCTCCCCAGAAAGTTCTAAAGAGCAAAGACACTTAACTCTTTATTTAAATGAATGTTCATCACCTAGAGCCGAGCATGGAACAACTTACAATACCAACAATGCTATTCTATTCCGCATCTCAAGGTCTCTCATTGCAGTGACAGATACTCCTTTGACAAAAAATATCTACCAAACACCAACACATGAAATGAGGAGTATTACTTTAGGTAGAAGGAAACCCTAATTCCAGTACCCACTTAGCTACTTACTAGGTATGTAACCTCTACATATCACTGAGCTAATTTTTAGATCTCAGCTAGCAGACCTATAAAATGGGGAGAATACTTTACCTGCCTGAAGGCAGGGGGGGTGAGCCAGATGATTTTTTTTTTTTTTTTTTAATTTATTTATTTGTCAGAGAGAGAGGGAGAGCGAGCGAGCACAGGCAGACAGAGTGGCAGGCAGAGGCAGAGGGAGAAGCAGGCTCCCTGCCGAGCAAGGAGCCCGATGTGGGACCCGATCCCAGGATCGCAGCCACTCAACCAACTGAGCCACCCAGGCGTCCCTGATCTTTTGAGGTCCTTCCAACTCTGAGGTGGATTTCAAAAAAGGAAGAGCCCCAAAAGAGAGGAAGGGTAACCTGTTATGTCACAACACTATTTTCCTTTCCTTTCAGAAGAAAAAAGACAAAATAAGGTTTAAAAAAGAATGCTAAAATCAAGAACAGAAAATTTCAAAGGCCCTTAAAAGCCTCCTAACAAGTCCTCTTGATTCCATTCTTGTTCTTACACAGCAGACAGAGTGGATTCCATTTAAAACTAAAATCAAGGTGGTTGACGCACAAAGGTCACATATTGCCAAGGGCTTCCCATCACTCTTAATACAGTAAGTCCTCACCTAGGCCACAGGACTTTCCTGTTCTGCCCCTTGCTACTTCCGACTTCATTTGCTTCTGTTCTCCCCACCTAGCTCTAGTCACAATGGACTTCTGCTGTTCCCCTCTCACCAAACTTAAGGTCTTCGCAGGTTCTTTGCATATACTATCACCTCTGGCTGGAATGCTTTCCCCCTCAAGAGCCATGTGGCTCACCTCTTCTCTTCACTCAGGTCTCTTTTCAAATACTGCCTTATCCCAGGCCTTCCCTGATTGACTTATCTAAAAATAATGTTCCCAATCCATCTCCATCTTCTTACCCAATTTTAGCTTTTCTTCGTGGCATTCAGCTACGTCACAATTTATATTTATTGTGTTGCTCTCCCATTAGAATGTAACCTTAATGAGGGTCAAGACTTTATTTCATTCACTGCGTTATCTTTACATCGCAGAACAATTTTGGTCCACAGTACATGCTCAATAAATACATGTTGTAGAAGAACCAAGTAGTGATATTTTTATACTTTTTTAAAAAAAAGATCTATTTATTTTAGAGAGTGAGAGAGAGCTATCACATGAGCTGGGAGAGGGGGAGAGGAAAAGAGAGAATCCACAAGCAGACTCACCGATGAGCATGGAGTCTGATGCGAGGCTAAATCCCAGGACCCTGACATCATGATCTGAGCTGAAACCAAGAGTTGGACGCTCAATCAACTGAGCTACCCAGGCATCTCCCTAGTAACGTTTTTAAAAATAACAATAACGGGCTGTGCCTGACTGGCTCAGTTGGAAGAGCATGCAACTCCTGATCTTGGGGTTGTAAGTCTGAACCTCATATTGGGTGTAGATATTACTTAAAAATAAAATCTTGGGGCGCCTGGTGGCTCAGTGGGTTAAGCCTCTGCCTTCGGCTCAGGTCATGATCTCAGGATCCTGGGATCAAGTCCCGCATTGGGCTCTCTGCTAGGCGGGGAGCCTGCTTCCTCCTCTCTCTCTCTCTGCCTGCCTCCCTGCCTACTTGTGATCTCTCTCCGTCAAATAAATAAATAAAATCTTAAAAAAAAAATAAAATAAAATCTTTAAAAATAACAGTAAAATAAAAAGAGCAATAATATTTTCAAGGAAGAAAAATGGATCTGAATTCTACCTAGTTGGTTGATATATTCCATACTCAGCCACAGCATAGATCAACAGGATTTCATGAACTGTTCCAGAATTTCTAAAAACCAGCTTTACAGGGGCACCTGGCTGGGTGGGTCAGTTGGCAGAGCATGTGACTTTTGATCTTGGGGTGGTAAGTTCAAGCCCCACTTAGGTGTAGAGATTATTAACAAAAACAAACGACCTCCCTCTCAGCTTTATAGAAAAACATAGAGAAGTATAATGCTGATTTCCAGTTTTATAGGGAAAGGTCACAATTCACACCATCTTCATCACAGGTGTTTCCCCTGCCCAATCTGTCCAGCCACCATGGCCTCAGTACAGAAGAGGAGCACCGTGAAAATGCCTCCCTAGATTCACAGTAAGCAGCTGTTCAAAGGCTGACAGAAAATAGGGACCCTGCAACTCTTCCCAAAGTCCCACAGAGAAACCATCACACTCTACCTCTTGTCCTGTGGGGACCACATCAGCACTCAGGTGTTTATAATAATCAGGAACTGGCATTAGTATTTTGAATTTAAAAGAAAGTAACATGGAGAAAAAGACAAAAATCACAACTGAATTCTGCCTGCCTGTGGACTGGAAACAAACAAGCCTCTCTAACAACCATTTCCTGAGCCTGGCTTTGCTGCTTTATTTGCTCCCTCTTTGTTCCTTTGCCCTCACCTTTCTTACTTTACTTACTCAAGGCTAGTAACCGTAAAATAAGTAACTTAAGATACCAAGAAAGCTAGCATAGTCTGTACTATCTATTCTATGATTACCCACAAAAATGTCAGTAAGTCAATGAACAAAATATTTCACTGTCCCTTAACATCCCTGAACACGCATTAATACACTGCTCAAGTAAGAATGAATTGGGTACGGGCGCCTGGGTGGTTCAGTGGGTTAAAGCCTCTGCCTTTGGCTCAGGTCATGATCCCAGGATCCTGGGATCGAGCCCCGAATTGGGCTCTCTGCTCAGCAGGGAGCCTGCTTCCTCCACTCTCTCTGCCTGCCTCTCTACTTGTGATTTCTGTCAAATAAATAAATAAAATCTTTAAAAAAAAGAAAAAAAAGAATGAATTGGGTACACTAGGTGGTGTTTAAAGAGCAGAGAAAAAACAAAAATCATGAAGTCTTTCCAATCAGAAACATAATTTCTAAGTTTTTTTTTTAAGATTTTATTTATTTATTTGACACAGAGAGAGAGATCACAAGTAGGCAGAGAGGCAGGTGGGGGGTTGGGGGAGCAGGGTCCCCACTGAGCAGAGAGCCAGATGTGGGGCTCCCTCCCAAGACCCTGAGATCATGACCTGAGCTAAAGGCAGAGGCTTAACCCACTGAGCCACCCAGGCGCTCTCCCCCTAAGTTATTTTTAAAAACTGAAGGGTGAATAGGGCCTGATTATTATAAACACCTGGGTGGCTCAGTGGGTTAAGCCTCTGCCTTCAGCTCAGGTCATGACCCTGGGGTCCTGGGATCAGACTGCCCATCAAGCTCCCTGCTTGGTGGGGAACTTGCTTCTCCATCTGCCTCTGATGCTCCCCCTGCTCGTGTTCTCTCTCTTGCTCACTCTCTCTCTCTCTCAAATGAGTGGAGGAGATCTTTAAAAAAAAAAAAAAAAAAAAAAAATTTGAGAGATGGGGAGGAAATGCTAAAAGAAAACCTGGGTTCATCTAAAAGTGATGTCATTTTTTATCCTTTTTAGCTATCAAGAAAACCTGACACAGCTTTTTTTTTTCTTTCTTTAAATACTAACAGGTAATTCCCTGATTTTGGTTAACTAGGTAAAAGGACCAGAAGCCACTGCAAGTATGAGAAGACAGGAATTCTTTTTTTTTAGAGTGGAAGAAGGGCAGAGAGAGAGAGAGAATCCCAGGCAGGCTCCATGCCCAGTGCACAGTGGGACTTGATATCACAACCCTGAGATCAAGACCTAAGGTGAGATCAAGGGTCAGACACTTAACCGACTGAGCCACCCAAGTCCCCCAAAGATAGGAAAATTTTTGACAGAACATACCAAAAGGTTCTATGAACTGGTAAAGCTTTTCACCAACTGCTATGGCTTCTGTGTACTGCCGCAGATGATAAAGAATGACTGCCTGATTATAATACAGCATGCTGTTCTCCACATCATCTAATCCATCCATTTCTTCAACAGCCGAGTGGACCTATGAAACAAAATCAACAAAGAATATGTTCTCACACAGTAAGTAAATGAAGAGCAAAAGTCAAAGGATCTATATGAACAAACAGAAACATAGGCCGTTTCTTACTCTGAATTTTTCCATCTTTTCTACAGGACCTCTAGATTTTAATTATTCTCACATATTCAAAATTATTTTATTCATAATAAAATTCCATTAAGTAAAACATTTTCGTGGACTTTTTGTAGTACTTAGCACAAAGCAAGGCAAGTCTCTTCCTTGCTACTGTGACAATATCGTCAATGTTTTAACTGCCAACATGGCTTCCAAATTAGTCTCCCACTTTTTAGTCTCCCTGAGAGTGGGCAAAACTCAAAGACCTTTCCTGTACACACTATGTTATGTGCTATGTATACATAACCTTGATTTCATTTTGTAAAAACTAAAGTAAAATTTAAACATTTATAGATAATAGCTAACGACTTAACTATGTGCCAGGCCCGCTGTGTTAAACCTTTCATAGAGAATACCTTATTTAATCCACACCATACCTTGAGGACACAGAAATTATCATTTCCATTTTATAAATAAGGAGACCAGCACAAAAAGCTTAATTATCTTGCCTAAGGCTTTATAACTAGGAAGTATATTTTCTGATATTCCTCTTATTTTCAGGTTTTGTTCCTATAACTAAAAAAAAAAAAAAGTTTGAAGTAATAACAACAAAAATAGGCTTTTAATGGCTTTGCTAAAACACTAACATTTACATTTGATACCAGAAAAAAAAAAATCACACCACTTTGCATTTTAAAGCTAATGACTACCTGCATGCCCCCCCCAAGCTGTAGCAATAGGCTTGCAAATTTTTTTTATATATATATTTTTAAGATTTTTTAAAATTTATTTATTTGTCAGAGAGAGAGAGAGGGAGAGTGAGCACAGGCAGAGTGGCAGGCAGAGGGAGAGGGAGAAGCAGGCTCCCTGTCGAGCAAGGAGCCCGATGTGGGACTCGATCCCAGGATGCTGAGATTATGACCTGAACCGAAGGCAGCTGCTTAAGCAACTGAGCCACCCAGGCGTCCCCAATTTTTTTTTTTTTTTAAGATTTTATTTATTTATTTGACACAGAGAGAGATCACAAGTAGGCAGAGAGGCAGGGAGAGAGAAAGGAGGAAGCAGATTCCCTAGCCCGATTCGGGACTCGATCCCAGGACCCTGAGATCATGACCTGAGCCGAAAGCAGAGGCTTAACCCACTGAGCCACCCAGGTGCCCCTAGGCTTGTAAATTTTTAATTAAGTTTTGCAAACACTCTGTAATTTCATTTAACACACAAAACTGGAAATCTATATTAAAACCAATTTTTCTCTGCCACTGGTAAGATTGGAATAAATTATTATTTTAAAGATTTATTTGAGAGAGACAGAGTGCACGTAGAGGAGGGAGAGAGGAACAGGAAAAGAGTCCCAAGAAGACTCTGCACTGAGCTTGGAGCCCTACATGGGAATCCATCCTGAAACCACAATCTGAGCCAAAACCGAGTCAGACTCCCAACCAACTGTGGCACCCAGGTGCCCCTAAAGATTGGAACAAATTATTGAGCAATGTTAAGTAATTAATTTTAAGACTGACACTTCCCTATATCAAGCAAGTGGGACTGTGATATACATGATGAACTTAACTTTTGTTTGGCTGATGGCAAGGAACCAGAAGGTTCATGACACAGAGTAATTTATAATCAGACACCTGTGACTTCAGTCATCCCTATGATGAGCTTAAATGTTAACAACTGGTCCTCTCTGACCACAAGCACTTGCATCTCCATTAGTTTGTAGATTCTGTATAACCTTCACTTACCAAGTCATAGTCTTGAAGTGACTAAAAGTAGTCTCTTTAGAGAAAACTCAATTTCCAAAGAAAAACAATACTTGCTGGTGGTAATATAATGGAGAGAGAATGAACTAAGAAAAGCTTAATACTTAGCCAGAAAAAAGAGGGGTCTGGACAAATTAAGGAATTTTGGATTAAAAAAATGGTTGAACGTTCACCTACATGAAATAGCCAAAGTAGGCAAATAAATAGACAAAGCAGATGACTAGTTGCTGGGCACTAGGAGTTTGCTGTCAAATGGCAGGGGCTGCTATGGGTTTGTTTTTAAGACTTGTTTTTTTTTTTTTTTTTAAGATTTTATTTATTTATTTGTCAGAGAGAGAGAGAGAGAGAGAGAGTGAGCAGTGGCAGACAGAGGCAGAGGGAGAAGCAGGCTCCCTGCCGAGCAAGGAGCCCGATGTGGGACTCTGATCCCAGGACGCTGGGATCATGACCTGAGCCGAAGGCAGCTGCTTAACCAACTGAGCCACCCAGGCGTTCCCTGTTTTTTGTTTTTTTTTTTTTAAGTAGGGACACCTGGGTGGCTCAGTGGGCTGGGCTTCCGCCTTCAGCTTGGGTAGTGATCCTGAGGTCCTGAAGTCCCACACTGGGCTCCTTGCACAGCGGGGAGCCTGCTTCTTCCTCTGCCTGCTACTCCCCCTGTTTCTGTGTGCACGCAAGTACTCCCTCTCTCTCTCTAGCAAATAAATGAATAAAAACAAATAAAAATAAATTCTTTCTTCTTAAAAAACAAAACAAAAGCACAAATGGTTGAACATATGACATAAAAGCAACATTTTCTAGGACTTACCAAAAACACAAAAACTACTTGTTAAATGAGATAAAACATCAATAAAAGTGGAATAGGTTGTAAAGGTATGTAACTAGGCCAAGGACATAAGACTCTGAACAGAAGTGTGATTTAGTGAAAAGTAGGAAACACAGGTACAAATACTTATAGGTTTTAAGATAGTTGGAGGGCATGGGGGATTACTGAACAAGACTTATCAAAAATAAAAGAAAAAAAAAAAGAACTAAGGCTGGTGAAAGGATTTCAAAAAACTGTTTTCTTGGCTTAATAAGAAGTCTGCAGGAGTCTCTTACCCTAAAAAGGGTTTTAAGGATGAACTTGTGCTCAAAGACCAAATAAATGTTCCCTGGAATAAACAGTCTATGGGGTCATAGGGTATGTGTACTAGATATCCACAAACATCATCTTTCCTTTGATTCTGGAGCTCCAGATAAAGTCACAGTTACTAAGCTAGAGAAATACAGAAACGTGATATCATATAAACTTGTGAAGAATGGGGTAGCTATGAAAACAGGCTCAAAAGTCAGAGGGTCTGGGGGTGCCCAGAAGGCTTAGTCTGTAGAACATGTAACTCTTGATTTTTGGGGTTGTAAGTTTAAACCCGTATGTAGAATTTACCTTAAAAAAAAAAAAAAAAAAATCAGGGGCACCTGCATGGCTCAGTGGGTTGGGCCTCTGCCTTTGGCTCGGGTTGTGATCTCAGGGTCCTGGGACTGAGCCCCGCATCAGGCCCTCTGCTCAGCGGGGAGCCTGCTCTCCACCACCCCCCCACCCCCAGCCTCTCTGCCTACTTGTGATCTCTCTCTGTCAAAATAAATAAATAAATAATCTAAAAAAAAAAAATCAGAGGTCTGATTCAAATCTTGCTCCTCTCCTCTCTGGCTATATAAATTAAAATTATCAGGCTCCCTAAATCCCAGTTTTACAACTGAGATAAAAGTACCTATCTTAAGGGTTGAATGTGAGGATTATTTGAGATAAAACTTAAAAAGCACTTAACAAGGAATTTGGAATCACATAAGTGTTTAATATATGTTGGCTATTATTCTCATTTTCTTTTCTTAAAAAAGAAGGAAATTATATTTTAAAGTAATCTCTACACCCAAGGGGGGGCTTAAACTCATGACCCTGAAATCAAGAATTGCATGCTCTATGGATGGAACCAGAGGGTATTATGCTAAGTGAAATAAGTCAATCAGAGAAAGACAATTATCATATGATCTCACTGATATGTGGAATTTGAGAAACAAGGCAGAGGATCATAGGGGAAGAGAGGAAAAAATGAAACAATATGAAACCAGAGAGGGAGACAAACCATAAGAGACTCTTTTTTTTTTTTTAATTTTTAAAAAAAAATTTATTTATTTGTCAGAGAGAGAGGGAGAGTGAGCGAGAGAGCACAGGCAGACAGAGTGGCAGGCAGAGTCAGAGGGAGAAGCAGGCTCCCCGCCAAGCAAGGAGCCCGATGTGGGACTCGATCCCAGGACGCTGGGATCATGACCCGAGCCGAAGGCAGCCGCCCAACCAACTGAGCCACCCAGGCATCCCAACCATAAGAGATTCTTAATCTCAGGAATCAAACTGAGGGTTGCTGGAGGGGAGGTGTGGTAGGAGGATGAGGTGGCTGGGTGATAGACACTGGGGAGGGTATGTGCTATAGTGAGTGCTATGAATTGTGTAAGACTTGTGAGTCACAGACCTGTACCCCTGAAACAAATATATGTTCATAATAATAAAAAAGGATTTGCATGCTCCACCAACTGAGCCAGGCAGGCACCCTTATTATTCTCATTTTCATTGAAGAACTGTAATAGGGTTGAAAAATCACTCCTGTAAAGAATTAGGAAGAGTACGAACAGGTTACTTATTTCTAACAATACCATGTTTGGGTGATACTGCAGGGTAGCTTTACTCCTATAAAAAAAATTATAAAGGTCCTGAAGGGGTCTATATCACATATTAGGGTGATACTCTACCATACAGTGGTACTCATGAACAAGGACAAAGGCTCAAAAAGGTATTAAGTGCTTCTATAGCATGAAGCAATAATTAGAAGCACAGGCCCTTGAGTCAAACAGGACTGGGCTGATGGAACTCTTTTCATTTAAGAGATTTGTGTCTTTGGACAAATTATACAAGCTATCTGTACCTCAGCTTTCCCATCTGTAAAATGAGAAAAATTATAGTAGCTTTTCATAGGACTACTGGGAAGAGTAAGTGACATGTTGCATATAAGGTTCTTGGCAGGGCCTTGTTCCATAATAAGCAAGAAATGTCTGCTATCTGATCCTATCATCATCATCATCATCAGCCCTCTTGACTATTAAAGCTCTAACTCTGTGATCTGAGAAATGTTGCTGCTATGACCAATGACCAAGACAAGGCCCAAACCATATACAAATCAGAATATCTTCTATTTAATCAATTAATCATGTCCTGATCCAACATGCTAAAACAATCTTGACATTATTATAAATAATCAGATCTTTGCAGTTATAAAAAAGATAATCTCAGTAGCTAAGCTTTTCATATATTTCCACTTTAATTTGTTCTCAAAACTCATTCAAATTTGGTATATTAGTCTATTCTGTTCAATTTAAAAATACAACAGAAAATAAAATTCTACAACATATCTTTCATTTCCTGGAATAATAATTTTATATAACTAAAACTGATGCAAGTGTTTTGGCTACATTAGAAATTATGCTATCGGTATCAGACATGTCCTATTAATTTTCCTTAAGTATTTCTATTGGACAATTGAGAGACTACCACAGTACTTTTACAGCTAAATTCATTTGTGTATCACCTGATTCTTCAGCTGGTTAAGCGTTTGTCTCAAACTATCTGTTGTCGTTTGGTTATTTTTAAAAAACTCAGCCACTGCTGTATTCAAAATTATTTTATAATCATCTTTGTTTACTTCTTGTAGGCAAGCAAGGTGTTGCAGACAGGCATCGTAATTTCCAGCCTAAAACAAACAAACACAAAAACAGACAAAATTACATATCAGCTTTAAAACTATATAATCACTTCCAAACATATTTCGCTCTTCATTGTAAAACTTTTTTTTTTTTACGATTTTATTTATTTATTTGACAGACAGAGACCACAAGTAGGCAGAGAGGCCGGCAGAGAGAGAGGAGGAAGCAGCCTCCCTGCTGAGCAGAGAGCTCAATGCGGGGCTCGATCCCAGGACTCTGGGATCATGACCTGAGCCAAAGGCAGAGGCTTAACCCACTGAGCTACCTAGGCACCCCTTCATTGTAAAACTCTTTAAAGGGGTGCCTGGGTGGCTCAGTTGGTTAAGCGTCTACCTTCGGCTCAGGTCATGATTCCGGGGTCCTGGAATGGAGCCCCATGTTGGGCTCCCTGCTCAGCGGGGAGCCCGCTTCTCCCTGTACCTGCCATTCCTCCTGCTTGTGCTCCCTGACAAATAAATAAAGTCTTAAAAAAAAAAAAAAAAAGGTAAAAAAAGAAAAACTTTAAAAGACCTACAACAACAACAACAACAAAAAAAAGAAAAAGACCTACAACTCCACATAAGTTTACTAATTAAAGTCACTAGGTGAAGCAATATTCATATTAATTAAGAAACTGGGGAAGAGGGGTCCCTGGATGGCTCAGTGGGTTAAAGCCTCTGCTTTAGGCTCAGGTCATGGTCCCAGGGTTCTGGGATCGAGCCCCGAATCGGGCTTTCTACTCAGCAGGAAGCCTGCTTCCCTCTCTCTCCGCCTGCCTCTCTGCCTACTTGTGATCTCTGTCAAATAAATAAAATCTTAACAACAACAACAACAACAACAAAAAAAACTGGGAAAGAAAAAAAGAAACTGGATATGTGGGGGCACCTGGATGGCTCAGTCGTTGAATGTCTGTCTTTAGGTCAGGTCATGATCCCAGGATCCTGGGATCAAGCCCTGCACTGGGCTCCCTGCTTGGTAGGGAGCCTGCTTATGTTCCTTTTCTCACTCTCTCGCTGTCAAATAAGTAAATACAATCCTTAAAAAAAAAAAAAAAAAAAAAAAAAGAGAGAGAAAGAAGGAAACTGGGATATGTCAATTATATCTCAATAAAGCTGGAAAAAAATTGTAGATATTTCCTAAGGCTCAAACTCAAACACCAATACTTGTATAAGACACATACATAGACACATAGGTATACCATACACTTCTATATATGCATAAAACAACATGACATACACAAATATATATATATATTTATTTATTTATATATGTGTATACTGCTAGCAGGACATAATAGCTGAGGCTAGCCAAGAAAGGTAATATGATTAATTATTCTAACTTTTAATTTCCAGTAAATACACTTTGAATACCCAAGTATCAAATTCTTCTGCTTATATGTACATAACTTGAAAATTAAATAAGGTTTACTTTCATATAACCTTTGGAGTTCCATTTTAAAGCATATTCGAGAAAAAGAACTGAACAAAGCAGTGAATTAAAAAGAGTGACCCAAATATTTACAAATCTAAGTTTTAAAGACTTAAAAAGGACTATGGAGTTAAACATGTTTATGAAAACACAAAAACTTGGTTATGGCTTCAATTATTCCCATTCCTTTTATCATATTTAAACTCTAATTTTTTAAATATTAAAACTAAACCTACTCCCTAAACTTAATTCTTGAATTATTACAGAATAAAAATTTTAAATTTAAAAAATTCACTGTGAAAAGATTCATATTCAACAGACCCTAAAACTAGAGCCGACAGAAAGAAACCATTGCTTACTGTGAAAGCTTGGAAAGCACTGGTGGACAACTCCTTTTCTTGATCAGTGATCCCAGAGGACTGACTTGTCCCTTCATGTTTCTCTGCTCCCTGATCTGCAAGCACAAAAGTTTCACAGTTGTTTAGAAATAAAGTTATACAGTGAACATGCCCTAGTTTTCTTTTGTCTTCTTCCTAATGAAGTTGCTACAGTTAGGGCTTTCTCAACTACGATGGCATATTTGTGTCATAGGTGAGTTAGAAGCAACTCCTCCAAAAACGTAAAGAAATGTTTTCTTTAGCCATGGTCAAGCACAATGAAAACCCACCATTGCTTATGTAAAGATTACAGCTCTGTCCATCTGGACACCTGGGCTGAGAATGTTGTGTTCACTTAAAAAGATTAGATCCGCCCCCCAGCAATATATCAAAGTCCTACATATTCCAGAAACTACGCTCCAGAGACAAAAGATTATAAATATATACACAATACCTTCAAAAAGTTTATAATCCAGTTGGAATACTGTAACATTTAACAATTAGAAAACTACTTTGATAAGAACTCATAGTTAATTTCTAGGCCAAGAATACTTTATAGGCTTAGGAATCCAAAAGCCAAGATTAACACATTTAAAAAGCTTCCTTAACATGATTAAGTATCCATATACCTTCTAAGATTAATGATTACTGCCCCACAATTCAGTGCTTCAAAATTAGACATTTTTTTATTTGAAAACCATCAGTACTTCAAAATTAGACATTTTTATTTGAAAACCAAATTCCAAAATAAACATAAAAATCTCCACTAAATCAAGTTTCAAACTACTCGAGTTCAATACTTCTAACTGTTCTGACAAATGCTTCAAAACAAACAAACAAAAAAAACCCAGAACTTTTTCTGGAGTGCCTTGATGGCTCAGTTAGATTGTGTGTCTGACTCTTGGGTTTTGGCTCAGGTCATGAACTCTGGGTGGTAGGATTGAGCCCCTCATTGAGCTCTGTTCTGAGTGGGGAGTCTGTGGGAGATTCTTTCCCTCTCTCTCAAAATAAATACATCTTATAAAAAAATTTTATTTGTCAGAGAGAGAGCACAAGCAGGGGGGAGCAGCAGAGAGAGAAGCAGGCTCCCCGCTGGGCAAGGAGCCCAATGTGGGACTCAATCCCAGGACCCTGGGATCATGACCTCAGTGGAAGGCAGACACTCAACCCACTGAGCCACCCAGGCATACCGAAGAAATACTTTTTCTTTCACGAAAGAAGCAGCATCATTGATCCCAACATTTGTGAGCACAATGCAGTCAAATGATCCCCTCTCTTCTTGTTCACAAGAGATCTTTCTGGACTAAGCCTCATCTATATACTATGGCAGAGATTTTTTGGGAGAGGGGCTGGCAGAAATCTTTCTTTTCCTTGGGATTTGGGGCCTTGATGTCAGATAACTGACAAGACCCTAAACCATAATATCACACTCTGGAAACCGCATCATGCTTTTCCAGTTTTCATAAACTTTGAAGTTTCCTCTGTAAAATTACGTGTAGTAGCCACAAAACATAGTTTCCATTCAACACTAAGAAACATACCTGAGCTCTTAATTACTCTTTAAAGGAGACAATAAAGTCATAAAAATTAGTAAGAATAAATACTTCCAGGTAACCACATCTACAGAGCTAATAAAAATGCAGCATCTAGGGGCGCCTGGGTGGCTCAGTGGGTTAAGCCTCTGCCTTCAGCTCGAGTTGTGATCTCAGGGTCCTGGGATCAGCCCCCACATGAGGCGGGGAGCCTGCTTCCCCCTCTCTCTCTCTGTCTTTCTGCCTACTTGTGATCTCTATCAAATAAATAAAATCTTAAAACAAAACAAAACACAAAACACTCCTCATTCTTGAAAAAAAAATGCAGCATCTAGTGTATCAAGGGATTGTAAAAAAAAGTCAAGTCCTTTAAATCTTTCAGTCTTTTTCACATTTATTCAATGCCATAATAATAATAATAATAATAAAGACCACGGGAACGGGAATTGCAGGGAAGGGAGGAAAGATAGCACCTTGAGAAGGTATAGCCAGCTATAATGCCATGGATTATTTTAACTTCATTTAATCTCAAATTACTCATGATATTCCTGCTTTTCCCTGAGGTACTAAACTCAAATTAAAAGTTGTACTTAGTCAAGATCAGTCTTTAGAAACTGTCCTCTACAATTTACAAATATTTGCCACTTAGAAAATGCTCTTTGGGATGCCTGGGTGGCTCAGTGGGTTAAGAATCTGTCTTCAGCTCAGGTCATAATCCCAGGAACCTGGACTGAGTCCCACATCTGGGTCCTTGCTCAGCGGGGAGCGGGGGAGTCTGCTTCTTCCTCTGCTGGGCTCTGCCTGCTGCTCCCCCTGCTTGTGCTCTTTCTGAGGAAGGAAGGAAACTTTTTTTTTTTTTAAAGATTTTATTTATTTATTTGACAGACAGAGATCACAAGTAGGCAGAGAGGCAGGCAGAGAGGGGGGGGGAAGCAGGCTCCCTGCCGAGCAGAGAGCCCAATGCGGGGCTTGATCCCAGGACCCTGGGATCATGACCTGAGCCGAAGGCAGAGGCTTTAACCCACTGAGCCCCCCAGGCGCCCCCAGGAAACTTTCTTTTGATTTAAAAAAAAAAACCACCAATCAACTTTTCTAATAATTTTTTGGATCTTTTTATTCTCCAACCCCCTCCCCCAACTTTTTTTAAAAAAGATATTTATTTATTTATATTTATTTATTTATTTGACAGAGATCTCAGAGAGGCAGGCAGAGAGAGGGGGAAGCAGGCTCCCTGCTGAGCAGAGAGCCCGATGCGGGGCTCAATCCCAGGACCCTGAGACCATGACCTGAGCCGAAGGCAGAGGCTTAACCCACTGAGCCACCCAGGCGCCCCTCGTAATCAGTTTTTAAAACATTATTTGTAACTTCAGAGTTCTTACCAGAAAGAGTCTGCACGTAATTCCATAATGTGTCTTTATTTGTCCAAAAGTAGTCTCCATTGCCAATTGTAAGAGTGTATGGCCGGTCATCCATAAGTTTGACTTTCCTTCTACTCTGGCCTAATGAACATGGCTGACCTTCCAGGCGCACAGAGCTCTTAGGAGCAAAAACCTTGACACCCTTTAAGCCAGTAGGCTTCATTTTGAACCAAACAACTGCCTTTAGGTTTGAAGTAAGTAGAAAAGAAACACACTGCTTTTTAAAAACTGAAAGAAGTCAGTTAACTGAAAGCACAGACACATTCTAATACAGAATGTTAAACAACTGAAATCTGATTGGAGGAGGGTTTTCCACACAAGCTACACATTTTAAAATCTAGCTCCAATGATGTTCAAGAAAAGACATTTTTTTCCCATAGGAATAAGGAATGTTAAAAACTAAGGAAACCTACAAGTATGGTCACAAAGTAGTGTTGATGCCTTTGTGAAGGCAAGTTTTAAAAAAGAAGGATGCCATTTCAAAGAAAAATCATTCAGGTCTGTCGAAGTCACACATAAATAAAGTTCACACAACAGACGTGGTTTTCTATCACTTGGACAAGTGTCTCTGACTTATCGAAACCCTACACATATAACAGTTGATTATTACATAATCATAGAAATATGTCACCAGCAATGCCTCAGACTTGAGCACCCTGTCCAGCACAACAGAAATAAAGGAAGAAAATAATCAAGAATCAACAATAACATGCTTTGTGGAAGATAGGCAAACCAGACCTCTACCGTGCTGAGTATTTTTATCTTATGATTTTATTTTTAAGTAAATCTCTACACCCACTGTGAGGCTCAAACAACCCCAAGATCAAGAGCACACTCCACTGACTGCCAGCCAGTGCCCCCGCTGGGGAGTATTTTAATTTTCATATTGGAGAGCAGTTTTTATGTACAGAAAAGAGATTTACTCTGGTTTTCAAATATTAATACCTGACTTATTAAGGCTCTACATTCAGAAAGCTTCGATTTCCCTTAAGCTTTTATATTCAACTTAGACTTTTTTTTTAAAAGATTTTACTTTTAAGTAGTCTCTACACCCAATGTGGGGCTTGAACTTACAAACCCAATATATTTTATTTATATATACATACACACACACACACACACACACACACACACAAATGTGTAAACCATGACTGGATCTTAATTTGAAAAGCACACCTTTTTTTAACTGAAGTTTAATTAACATAGTGTTATATTAGTGTCAGGTGTACAACACATTGACTGAACAAGTATATACATCACTCAGTGCTTGCCACAGTATGTGCAGTTAAAACGTTAGTACAGGGACGCCTGGGTGGCTCAGTTGGTTAAGCGGCTGCCTTTGGCTCAGGTCATGATCCTGGCGTCCTGGGATCGAGTCCCACATCGGGCTCCTTGCTTGGCGGGGAGCCTGCTTCTCCCTCTGCCTCTGCCTGCCACTCTGTCTGCCTGTGCTCACTCTCTGGCTTGCGCTCGCTCGCTCTCTCTCTGACAAATAAATAAAATCTTAAAAAAAAAACCAAAACGTTAGTACAGTACTATTAACTCTATTCCCTATGCTGTACTTCTCGTCTTTTTAACTTACTATTATCTTTTATTTTTTTAAAGTTTTTTTTTTTAAGATTTTATTTATTTATTCGACAGACAGAGATCACAAGTAGGCAGAAAGGCAGGCAGAGAGAGAGAGGAGGAAGCAGGCTCCCTACCAAGCAGAGAGCCCAATGCAGGACTCGATCCCAGGACTGGGATCATGACCTGAGCTGAAGGCAGAGGCTTTAACCCACTGAGCCACCCAGGCGCCCACTTACTATTATCTTTTAACTGATACTCTGCCAGGTAAGCACAGCCTCTTTAAACCTTTAAATAGCATTTTTGGGACACCTGGGAAACTTAATATATTCAATTATTAATTTTCTAAAGTATGACAATGGTTATATAAGCAAATGGACTTATTTTTAAAAAATGCATGGTGAGAGGCACCTGGGTGGCTCAGTCAGTTAAGCATCTGCCTTTGGCTCAGGTCATGATCTCAGGGTCCTAGGATCGAACCCTGTGTTGGGTTCCCTGCTCAGTGGGGAGCCCGCTTCTCCCTCTCTTACTCCCCCTGCTTGTGCTCGCTCTGTCAAATAATAAATGAAATCTTGAAAAAATTGCATGGTGAAATATTTAGAGATGAATATTTAGAAATATTGATATTTAGAAATACTTAGAAATGATTCAACACTAAAAGTTGTAGCTAGAGAGAGAGCAAGTAAATATGGCAAAATGTAACAATCGTTAAACTAGGTGGTGAGCATATAGATGCTCATTTGTTCAATTTTTTTGGATGTTTGAAATCATCTATAATACAAAGCTGAAAAAATATCAAATATGCAGGTTCCTTACAGGACCCTGAAGAAAGCAAACGGTAGAAGGGTACTGCATAGTTTATTTCCTCATCCACATAGACAGATAAAGATTTTATTTATTTATTTGAGAAGGAGAGTGTGAACGTGCATGGATGCAGAAGAGCAGAGGGAGAGGGAAGGGGGAAAGAATCTCAAGTAGGCTCTGCCCTGAGCATGGAGTGGGATTCGATCCCACAGCCCATGAGTTCATGACTTGAGCCACAAGTCTGAAGCTTAGACCACAAGTCTGAAGCTTAACCAACTGAGCCAACCAAGCAACCCTGCATATATATATATATATATATATTTTTTTAAAGATTTTATTTCTTTATTTTACACAGAGAGAGATCACAAGTAGGCAGAGAGGCAGGCAGAGAGAGAGAGAGAGAGGGAAGCAGGCTCCCTGCTGGGCAGAGAGCCCGACGCCAGGCTCCATCCCAGGACCCGGGACCATGACCCGGGCGAAAGGCCGAGGCCTCAACCCACTGAGCCACCCAGGCGCCCCATGGAGCCTACTTTAAAAAAGAAAATTTGCCCAAGGTCACACGGATACCAAGTGGTTTCTTGGTAGGATGAACCCAGGCTGTCTGGTTTCAATTCCCTTGTTTTTAACTTCTTCATTAGTTCTCACCTAGCTCCGTTAAAACATAAATCAGCTCACACGATGCTCTTACTGAAATCTCCCAATGGCTTCTGATTACAATGAACTCAAAATAAGCCAGCCCCTGACACAACTGAATTCATCTCTTTTATGTTCCTTTGCTCACTACACTGTAAATACATATTGAGTGCCTCCTATATGCCAGCCATTGTTCTAGGCACTGGAGGTAAGAACAAGACTAACAGAGATAAAAGTACCTTTCTTTGGGGTGCTTATATTCAAGGGGTCTTCTCACTCTCTTTAGACATTTTCCAAGGGGTCTATACATTTGTTGCTCCTCTTACCTGGATCATTTTGTCCCCATATGGCTGCCTCTTTCTATTCAGGGTCTCTATTCCAGTGTTACCTCTAGGAAAGCCCTTCCTTTTCTAACCAATCTATTTAAAATAGAGTTCTTGCTCTCAGTTATCCTCTGTCGTCCTACTCATCTTCCTTTTTTTTACAATATTTATCACAGCTTAAAAATCATAAGTACTGGGGCACCTGGGTGGCTCAGACGGTTGAGCGTCTGCCTTCGGCTTGGGTTGTAATCCCGGGGTTCTGGAATTGAGCCCCGCATCAGACTCCCTGTCAACGAGGAGCCTGCTTCTCCCTTCTATTCCTCCCGCTTGTGCTCTCTCACTCTGTCAAATAAATAAAATATTTTTTAAAAAAACCACAATTATTTATTTTGTTTACCCTGTCTTTCATACTATAAGACTCATAACTACAAGTTACGTAAGTGCCTGGCAAAGCAGGCCATGGGTAAATATTTACTGAATAAATTAATATAACAACATTAGCTGACTTTAGCTATTCTCTGGGCTTCCAGTCTTGTTTCTTTTTTTTTTTTAAAGAATTTATTTATTTATTTATTTTTTAAAGATTTTATTTATTTATTTGACAGACAGAGATCGCAGGCAGAGAGAGAGGAGGAAGCAGGCTCCCTGCTGAGCAGAGAGCCCGATGTGGGGCTTGATCCCAGAACCCTGGGATCATGACCTGAGCCGAAGGCAGAGGCTTTAACCCACTGAGCCACCCAGGTGCCCCAAGAATTTATTTATTTATTTGACAGACAGATCACAGTAGGCAGAGAGGCAGGCAGAGAGAGAAGGGAGGAAGCAGGCTCCCTGCCAAGCAGAGAGCCCGATGTGGGGGTCGATCCCAGGACCCTGGGATCATGACCTAAGCTGAAGGCAGAGGCTTTAACCCACTGAGCCACCCAGGCGGCCCAGTCTTGTTTCATTTAAATCTACCCCCTCCCACAATATGATCAGGTCACTTACTTTCTTAAAGGCTTTCATGGGTTTCTTTTCTTAACTAATTAAGAATAAGCACACGATACCCTCCATGACAAGGGCTCTGAGCTCAGGAGCTCAGGGATGAAGCAGCACATAAACTAGACTTTGAATGAAGACACAGTTTACCAGATTGAGAAGAGAAAGGACGATACCACTTTCTCTTCTTTCTTACCACTCAGAAACTCAAAAGAACACAATGCTTTTCAAGAGAGTCATTTCTGGTGTGAAGAACTAGGTGTGTTGATATAGAAACATTAGCTGGAAACAGACTGTCAAGTTTCACAAATGACACTGAAGAGTGAGGATCGGATGCACACAAGATGGTACAATCTTAGAAAGTTTACAGGCATGGGAATGGTATGTTCCAATTAGTGTTTTAGAAATAAAAATACAGGGGCGCCTGGGTGGCTCAGTGGGTTAAAGCCTCTGCCTTTGGCTCAGGTCATGATCCCAGGGTCCTGGGATCAAGCCCCGCATCGGGCTCTCTGCTCAGCAGGGAGCCTGCTTCCTCCTCTCTCTGCCTGCCTCTCTGTCTGCTTGTGATTTCTGTATGTCAAATAAATTAAATAAAAAAAAAAAAAAAAAAAAAAAAGAAATAAAAATACAGTAGTGAGAATAATGGACTGGATAGGAAGAGAAACAAATACCAGTCAGAAGGCTGCTTAATGTGAAACAGACCACATTAAAAGATAAAGGCTAGAATCACAGCAGGTGAAAGGGGGATGGAGAGGAGGAGAGATTCAAAGGAACCATATTAAACACTCATCTATTTAATACAAATTTAACATTATCTAGGTAAGAATTTCCTACACGGTGACCTATAAACTTCAACCAACGACACAGTCCCAAAACGCCCTGGACCTCATTCTTCCACTACACTTATTACACAGCTATGGTACCTGGCTATATTACATACATACTACCAAATGGATATGCTACTATGTTAGGTGTCTCACGGACGAGCAGTAGGTCCCCAAAGGCAGGGAGTATGCTCTAATCATTTCTTCAAAATCCAAGGCAGTGCCTGGTACTTAATCTTTGTGAGTGAATGAACAAGTCAAAGAGTGCTTTATAACTGAGGTAGGACTTGAAAACTAGATGGGCTTTAGGCCTAAAAAGGTCATTCTAGGCAAGTGCAAAAGATACTGGCAAGTAGGAATGGTAAACCTGGGAAACAGATACTGCCTTCGACTAAGAAGGGATGCTGGTCCGCTTGGTCCAGCCTTGGACAAGTCATGCTTATTTCCCGCCTGGAACATTCTCCCTATCCATCCTACTCCTTCCACATGGCTCTCTCCTGCATTTCATGTGGGTGTCTGTTCAAACATCACCTCAGCCGAGCCCTTCTGTGACCAGCCTACCTGAAAATTCTACAGCATACTCTATCATCCTCACTTTGTAAACCTTTTCTCTATTGTTTTTCTTCTCAGTTGCCTGAAGAAACTTTTCAACAATTTTATTCATCTGGACCTATATGAGGATCGGCTCATTTTTATTTCAAATCAAGTCCATCTGTCAGTTATTGAGATCAAAACCTACAGAATATAGAGGCTTTCTTTTCTTTTTTTCTAAATTTCACTGCAAAAAGTCTAAGTGTTGCCCACTTCTCAGATCTGTCAGTTAAGTTCTCCCAACATAAATGAGCTGCCACAGAGAACATTAATTTCTTACAAGACACATATGGCAGACCGTAGGCAAGGTAGGCAAGAAGGAATTTTATTACACCATAATGGAGAAGTTTCTAGGAATGGAGCAGTAATCCATAAAAAAAATAATCGAGATTGAATTAATTAACTTTAAGGAACTACGGGAGAACAGGTTACAAACGCAAGATATTTAGAGTACAGAACGAAGAGAGACACTCTAATTTTATGTCTACTTAAACAAGTAGTTTTCACAAAGCTAAGTACATAGGACGTCGCAGACCAGAGGCAGGCTGATGTGGGGCGAAACAGCCCAGGGGAGTCTGATCCCGAGCCAGGGGACACAAGGCAGCTGTGTGCTCCAGGGTGAGCTTTACCTATTCTGCCTTCCCCACTGGAAAACCGAAAAGCCTGTGAAGTGGTTAAATAGATTTAAGTCAGATATTCTGGAGAGAGGCGGTCAGTAGTGACTTCATACTGCACTTGGGTAAAAAAAACCTACAGAACTGGGACCCAAAGACTCACACTTGGGACGGCCGTGGGAGAGGCAGGGGAAGAGAAATGCACACCCAGATTCAAGTCGCCCTCGTGTCCCCACCAGCTCCGCGCCAGGGTCGGCCCACCCCTGCGAGTCCCACTGCTTTAGCACACCCGGCGTGGGCACCTCACCTGCAGGCTTGTCTGCAGCCATCTTCCCACCCCAGCTTATGTTCTTCCCCGCAGGTGGCGTGGCCCTGACTCCAGCTGCCAAGCCGGCTGCGATCCTGAACCTCGGAAGGCGAGTCCACCCGGGCTCCGGGCCCCTGGGTTCCGGCCTGGGGAGTGCGCTGACGCGGGCTTAGGAAGTGACGAAGGCTAGCTCGCGTCGTCTAGCAACAAGCAGCAGCGTCTCCGGCCGGATAGCCCCACAGTCCCCGGCCAGACGCTGCTTCCGCTGCACGGTTTCCCGGTATACACCACTTCCGGGGGCCGCCGCCCGTGTGGGAACTGCAAGCTGGTCCCGCCCCACGCTGGCGTCCCCCGAGCGCCCCGCCCACAGCGGCGCGCGCGTGTGCGTCTGCGTGCGCGCCCGACCCGATGGAAGCTCTCTTGCGGCTGTGGGCGTGTGCTGGGTAGCGTGGGCGGGGTCTGCACGCGATTACCTCTAGCTTATGCTACTGAAAATTCTGAAGTGTCCGAGCTTTCCTCCCGCGTTTTACGTAAAATCACAATTATAACGCTGCGTGCTGAGCAATGAGCCGTGCGCTTGGGCTGTACGCTTTCACTGATTTCTCCCGATTTTGTGAGAAGGCACTGTTGCAGTTCCCGTTTAAAAACAAAACATTTTATTTTAGAATAGTTTTATATTTACAGAAATATGGCAAAGATGATACATAGAGTTCCTGTATACTCCTCACCTTGTTTCCCGTGTTGTGAGCATCTTAAATCTTGACTAAATAACTGGTACATCCGTCACGTCTAAGAAACGACCTTGATTGGTATAACGAAATAATAATTAAATTATTATTTTAAATATTTCTTAAAATCTATTTTTTAATTTCACCAGTTTTCCCCAATGCCCCCATTCTGTTCCAGCATTCTGTCAAGGACACCACGCTACATTCGTTATGTCTTCTTACGCTCATCTTGACTGTGATAGTTTCTCAGATTTTTCCTGTCCTTGATGATTTTGACAGCTTTGAGGAGTACTGGTCAGGACTTTTGAAGAATGCACATCTGATTTGGTTGTTTTGTTCATGGTTATGAAGTTGGCACCCAGACATTCATCTTGTCAATTCAGAACAGAAGCAGTCAAATTGTCCCCAGGCATAGCTGGACCAAAGAAGGAACACATAGGCCTAGCTTCAAGGGATAGGAATGCCTGCTTTATCTTCAGAAGCAACCTGTGGGACAAGTAGTTAATCAACACTATCCTAGAGATACAATTACCAAATATACCTAGTGAAATCTTTAACACAAAGAAAAAAGGTATATTTTAGATTCCAAGTATCTTGAAATGCAAAAGACCTACAGAGAATCAAAGTGGCACCAGGACACCTGCTAACTTCATGTGCCTTCAGTCAACAGGGTCTACCTTCTCAGGACACCCCTGCCCAGTTAGCAAGGATCCAGCGGGGGAGTTACTTCTACCAGAGGGCTAAAAGCTCTCAGCAGAAGAAGGAGGGGGAAGGGACAAAAGCAGGGAAGGAATGCGTTTCCGTTTGCAGAATCAGCAGTTGCAGCAAGGAGACTATCCAGCTAGGTGTTTCACCTGGTAGCCCCTTACATGAGCCAGTTTGAGAGGGACTGGAGCTGAGGATCTGTGCAGAAGCCCCACTGAGTTGTCTTTTTTAAGATTGTATTTACTATTATTATTGTTGTTGTTGTTGTTGTTGCTGCTGCTGCTGCTGTTGTTGTTGTTGTTAGAGAAGGAGAGGGAGAATTTTAGACAGCTTCCACACCCAGCACAGAGCCTGGCACAGGGCTCGATCTCACAAACCTGAGATCATGACCTGAGTCAAAATCAAGAGTTGGGGGGCGCCTGGGTGGCTCAGTGGGTTAAGCCGCTGCCTTCGGCTCAGGTCATGATCTCAGGGTCCTGGGATAGAGTCCCACATCGGGCTCTCTGCTCAGCGGGGAGCCTGCTTCCCTCTCTCTCTCTCTGCCTATTTGTGATATCTCTCTGTCAGATAAATAAATAAAATCTTTTAAAAAATAATCAAGAGTTGGACACTTAACGGACTGAACCACCCAGGTGCTCCCAAGAAGATTTTATTTTTAGGTAATCTCTATACGCAACATGGGGCTTGAATTTACAACCCTGAGATCAAAGAACTCCATGTTCTGTTAATTGAGCCAGCCAAGAGCCCCATTATTTATTTGTTTGCTTATTATTATTTTTATTATTATTTATCCCCCTGAGTTGTCTTGAAGTTGCCTTTAGTTCATTATAGTACTAATATCTCCTATAGGCAGGATTTTCTGCCATTTTTTGAACATACCTATATGCGCTAGCATGTTAACGTTTTAGACAAGCATAGTTGAAGCAAAGAGTGTGGGTAATAGAATATGTATAAGTTTCTTTTTCTTTTTTTTTAAAAGATTTTATTTATTTATTTGACAGACAGAGATCACAAGTAGGCAAGAGAGGCAGGCAGGGAGAGAGAGGAGGAAGCAGGCTCTCCTCGGAGCAGAGAGCCCAATGTGGGGCTCGATCCCAGGACCCTGGGATCATGACATGAGCTGAAAGCAGAGGTTTTAAGCCACTGAGCCACCCAGGTGCCCCTAAGTTTCTAAATCTATATGCAAGCTACCTGTCCTGCCGCTAAGACGGTGACTAAAAGCATCCTGTGCTAATCCATGGGAAGATAGTGCTTTGAGAACTGTCTCCTTACACATAACAAGTAATAGAAAGTTCTTTGTTTTTGGAGTGCCCGGGTGGCTCAGTTGGTTAAGCATCTGCTTTGACCCAGGTCATGATCTCAGGGTCTTGGGATCAAGTCCCATATCAGGTTCTCTGGTCAGCAGGGAGCCTGCTTCTCCTCACTCTCCCTCTGTGTTCTCCTTTCTCTCTCAAATGAATAAATGAAATCTTTAAAAAGTCTGAAAAAAAGAAAGGTTCTTTGCTTTCAACACTTCTTTGGGATTTGTGCTTCCCAAGTGTACCACCCATTGAATTCAGTTACATTAGACTAGGATTATGTGTTTTTAAGAGGAAACCCAGAGGTGACTTGCCATTCCCATCACATCAAGTGAAGAGTACATGCTAGCAAATGATGATGTTACCTGTGATCACCTGGCTCAGGTAGGGTCTGTAAAATTACCTCCACACTCTACTGTTTGGAAATGAGTCATTAAGTGCAGTTCACACTTAGGTTGGGGCATGGAGAATGTTTTAAACTCTACCTCCTGCAGTGAGGAGTGTGTATGTAGATAATCTTCTCTAAGGGAGATTTGTCTCTTCTCCCCATTTAGTTACTTATTTAATCATAAATCTCATGAGTATGGACTCATGACTATATTTACAATCCAATATTAAGTTATTTTGTTGCTGAAATTGTTTCAGCTTTACTAATTAGGAGCTTTTTCAGTAGGCTCCTGTGTCCCTTTTAAGTGGTTGCCCACTTTAAAAAAAACAACAACACCTCTTTTATTTACATTAACGTTCACATAGAAAAGTGTGTAAACTCTAAGTACAGTTTATTGACTTTTCAACATATCCACATAACTAGCACCCAGAGAAAGGACAACAAACTATCTGTAACTAGAGGTCCCCCTCATGCCTCCTCCATTTCTCCACAAGGGTAGTCACTATACTGATGGCTAACACCACAGATTAGTTTCACCTGTATTCAAATTTAATACAAATGGATCATAGAGTACACACACACACACACACACATATATAATTTTTAAAAATATTCATTTATTTATTTGAAACCAAGCTGTGACTTGCTCTGACCAACAGAATGCAGAAGGGACAGTGAGCCAGGTTTGGGTCTAGTCCTTCAAAAGTATTGCAGCTTCCACTTTTCCTCTCTTGTTCTTGCCACCAAGACACCTTGCTCCGGAAGCTCAGGCTGTCCTGCTGGAGAGAGACCACATGAAGGAGACCCAAGATGCCCCAAGTGACAGCCAGCACCAAGGTTCCAGACATAAGAATAAAGTCTTCTTTTCTTTTTTTTTTTTTTTTTAAGATTTTATGTATTTATTTATTTGAGAAACAGTGAGCATGTGTGAGCTGGGAGAGAGGCAGAGGGGGAGGGAGAGGGAAAGGGAGAGGATCCCCAGCAGACTCTGTGCTAAGCACGGAGCCTGATACCGGGCTTGATCCCAGGACAGTGAGATCATGACCTGAGCTGAAACCAAGAGCTGGACATTCAACTGACTGAACCACCCAGGCACCCCAAGAATGAAGCCTTCTTGAATCTTCCAGCTCAACTCAGCTACCAACTCAATGTAGTCACATGAATGATCCCATCTAATACCATACGAAGTAGAAAAGCTACTCAGTTAACCCCCAGAATGGCAAAAAATATTAAGGAATTGTTGCATTTTTAAAATCTAATTTTAAAAATTAAGATATAATTAGCATACCATGCAATTCACCCTTGTAAAGTGTGCAATTCTGTGATTTTTAGTACATTCATGATGTTGTACAGTCATTACCAATTTCTAAATTTTTTAAAAGATTTTATTTTTAAGGGATGCCTTACTTTTAAGATTTTATTTTTATTTCAGTCGGTTAAGCATCTGACTCTTGATATCAGGTAAGGTCATGATCTCAGAGTGGTGAGATCAAGCCCTGGGCTCAGCTCTGTGCTGGGCATAGAGCTTGCTTGAGATTTTCTGTCTTCCATTTCCCCTCTGTCCCTCCCTGCCTCTCTCTTTCGAACATATGTATGCTCTCTCTCAAAAAAAAAAAAAAAAAAAAAAAAAAAAAAAAAAAAGGGTGGGGAGAGCAGGTGGAGAGGGAGAGAGAGAATTCCAAGCAGGCTCCACACCCAGCTCAGAACCCCATTCGGAGCTCAATCTCATGACCTTGAGCTCATGACCTGAGCCAAAATTAAGAGTCAGATCCTTAACCTTCTGAGCCACCCAATTGCTCCCCAACCTTATTCTTTTGCATGTGGATGTACAAGTTGTTCTTCTAAACTGCTAAATTTGAGGGTGTAACAATAGAAAACTGAAACACCATCTCCCAATTCTTCATTCCCTGTCTGGTTCAACCAACCAACTGAGGTCTGTGGAGTCTCCCTCCTCCATTTAATGGATCCTTCCACTCTCACTGCCATTCTATTCCCAAGGCATTATTGCCTCTGAGACATGCCACAGCAACCTTGCCATCCAGTCTTTCCCCTTCCAGAATGTCTTCATTTATCCAGAGATAGATATTTTTTTTAAAAAAAAAAGATTTTTTTTTTATATTTGACAGAGAGATAGCATGAGCAGGCAGAGCGGCAGGGAGAAGCAGAGTGAGAAGCCGACTCCCCTGCTGAGCAGGGAGCCTAACACGGATATCAGGCTTGATCCTAGGACTGCGGGATCATGACCTAAGCTGAAAGCAGATGCTCAATGGACTGAGCAACCCAGGTGCCCCAAGACAGGTTTTTTAAAATGCTAATCTGATCATGTCCATATCCATTTAAGACACTTCCTTGCTTTTAGCCCCAGTTCCAAACTCCTTAAAATGACTTTTAAGACACTTCATGACCTGCCTATAATCCCTTTTCAGTTTCTATCCCATACACACCCTCTTTTGTAGCTAATGCCATTTCCTTCCCAGGAAACACGGGCATCATTTTCCCAAAAAGATGTTCCTGACGGCCAAAGACTGTACTAACCATTTTCAAATCTTCTATTGTGCTACGGAAACAATCTCTTGATAGGAATCCTCTCTCTGTCACCTCAGCTGTAATCTCCAAATACTATCTTTAAATATCATCATTATATTGATGCTTAGCAACCATGCCAATGAATGCAGCATGACTTTAAGATAATGAGAATTCTGGGACGCCTGGGTGGCTCAGTCGGTTAAGCATCCGACTCTTGATTTCAGTTCAGGTCATGATCTCAAAGTTGTGAGATAGAGCCCTGTGTCAGCCTCTGCACTGGGTGTGGAGCCTGCTTAAGATTCTGTCTCCTGGGGCGCCTGGGGCTCTCAGTACTTGGGTGTCTGCCTTCAGCTCAGGTCATGATCCTGGAGTTCTGGGATGGAGCCCCAGATTGGGCTCCCTGCTCGGCGGAAGGCCTGCTTCTCCCTGTCCCTCTCCCCCTGCTTGTGTTCCCTCTCTTGCTGTGTCTCTATCAAATAAATAAATAAGTCTTTTTTTTTTTAAGATTTTATTTATTCATTTGACAAAGAGAGAGAGAGAGACACAGAGAGAGAGAGAGAACAGAAGCAGAGGGAGAGGGTGAGGGAGAAGCAGGCCTTCCGCCAAGCAGGTAGCCATAGGCAGGGCTTGATCCTAGGACCCAGGGATCAGGACCTAAGCTGAAGGCAGAGGCTTAACCCACTGAACGACCCAGGCGCCCCAATAAATAAAATCTTAAAAACAAAAAGATTCTGTCTCCCTCCTCCTTTGCCCCTCCCCCTACAAAGATGAGAATTCCCCAGTGTATTAGGAGTGTTGACACTTCTGAATGGTCTTTTACAGATTCTTTTTTTTGGTGGCATCACGATTCCGGACTTCAAGCTCTATTACAAAGCTGTCATCATCAAGACAGTATGGTACTGGCACAAAAACAGACACATAGATCAATGGAACAGAACAGAGAGCCCAGAAATAGACCCTCAACTCTATGGTCAACTAATCTTCGATAAAGCAGGAAAGAATGTCCAATGGAAAAAAGACAGCCTCTTCAA
>PISX010024104.1:0-28553 GCA_004024625.1 Mellivora capensis | reverse complement strand
CCAGTTAGAATGGCCAAAATTAGCAAGACAGGAAACAATGTGTGTTGGGGAGGATGTGGAGAAAGGGGAACCCTCTTACACTG
Organism: Mellivora capensis; assembly: GCA_004024625.1. Lineage (NCBI taxonomy): Eukaryota > Metazoa > Chordata > Mammalia > Carnivora > Mustelidae > Mellivora > Mellivora capensis. Next base: position 28,470 of record PISX010024104.1, on the reverse strand, counting down.
TTGGTGGGAATGCAAGTTGGTGCAGCCACTCTGGAGAACAGTGTGGAGATTCCTTAAGAAATTAAAAATAGAGCTTCCCTATGACCCTGCAATTTCACTACTGGGTATTTACCCCAAAGATACAGATGTGGTGAAAAGAAGGGCCATCTGTACCCCAATGTTTATAGCAGCAATGGCCACGGTCGCCAAACTGTGGAAAGAACCAAGATCCCCTTCAACGGATGAATGGATAAGGAAGATGTGGTCCATATACACTATGGAGTATTATGCCTCCATTAGAAAGGATGAATACCCAACTTTTGTAGCTACATGGACGGGACTGGAAGAGATTATGCTGAGTGAAATAAGTCAAGCAGAGAGAGTCAATTATCATATGGTTTCACTTATTTGCAGAGCATAACAAATAACATGGAGGACATGGGGAGATGGAGAGGAGAAGGGAGGGAAATTGGAGGGGGAGATGAACCATAAGAGACTATGGACTCTGAAAAACAACCTGAGAGTTTTGAAGGGGCGGGGGGTGGAAGGTTGGAGGAGCCAGGTGGTGGGTATTATGGAGGGCACGCATTGCATGGAGTACTGGGTGCAAAAACTATGAATTCTGTTATGCTGAAAAGAAATTTAAAAATATATATATGTTAAAATGTTTAAAAAAAGATGATGAAATATATTTGCATTTTTGATGGCTTTGGTCTGGAATTCTAATTATCACCTATTTAGTGGCATGTTTTTAGAAATGAACTATTGAATTATGAATGATGATAGGGACATTATGATTGAAAATATATTTTTAGAGTCAATTTCATAAAAGTATAGTTGAAACTCTGTAAATGGATACCTCACTGAAGGAAGAGGAATGTCAAGTTAAAAACTGTTGTCAAAAACTGTAAATGCCCAATTTTAAATGAAAAGAAGAGGAGCTGTCAGAAAGTGTAAAACCAGGTTAGAGCAGTGTCACAAAAACCTTTTAAACAATTGGATGGTTAACTGTCAAATAATGAAAGCACATGGGGTACAATGAAAACTGGCAATTACTAGACTTGGCCACTGTGTGGTCAGAGTGGTGAAGGCAGAAAGCAGGGATTGCAGAGATCAGTGGTGGGTAATTAGAACTGGCAAGAGGCTGACCCACAGTCTCCAAAGCCTATCTCAGATCCTTAATTAATCGGAAGAAAATATTTTCACTGACCCATAGTTAAATTTGGAAGAGTGGGCAGAATTTAATGGTAAGTAAAAACAAATCAAAGATCCTATGAGCATTTATTGCCTACTTTGGGGGGGGATGTGTGTGCTAAACATTTCCCTAAATAAAATTATAGTAATGAGAGATAAAATTTTTTGTTTTGTTTTTTTTTGAGATAGAGTTATTTTTAATTATTTTCTTATGATAAAACAAAAATGTTAAAAACCATAAGCAGAGAACCATAAAGCTTATTTTATAAATATTACCGTCAATGGAATTCTAAAGTTACATGGACTCGGGTCCTGGGTGGCTCAGTCATTGAGCAACTGCTTTCAGCTCAGATCATGATCCCAATGTCCTGGGATCCAGCCCCATATCTGGCTCCCTGCTCGGCAGGGAGCCTGCTTCTCCCTCTCCAGCTTCCCTGTGCTTGTGTTCCCTCTCTTGCTCTATTACAAATAAATAGAATCTATTTTAAAAAATAAAGTTACATGGACTCAAAGAGAATGTTACCTTTATGAAAAAAAATTGTGGATTTGAATGCAAGAAGACAGCATCTAGATGAGGTGGCTGGTTTACTCTAAAGATTTATGAAATGGAATCAAAAAGTTAAGAAGAATATTAAATATTAAAAATAGGAAAATTAGTAGGGCGCCTGGGTGGCTCAGTGGGTTAAAGTCTCTGCCTTCGGCTCGGGTCATGATCCCAGGGTCCTGGGATCGAGCCCCACATCGGGCTCTCTGCTCAGCGGGGAGCCTGCTTCCTCCTCTCTCTGCCTGCTTCTCTGTGATCTCTGTCTGTAAAATAAATAAACAAAATCTTTTTTAAAAAAAAGGAAAACTAGTTAATAGGTATTTAAAAGAGTTAAAAAGGAGTGATGTAAAAACAAAAGATAGAAATACTAGCTTTAAAATAATTGGCACTTAACCCTGAGTGCAGAATTTGATGAAATTGATGCCATAATTTAGTGTGTATCTTTGTCTTTCCACAAAGTGTTTTCCCCCTATTAATTAATATTTACACAGAAATATTAGAACACGAATTGTGAATATTGCTTAAAGTGAGAATTAAACCTGTCTTTATAAATATATTTATATAACAAATATATAGTGATAATCAAAGATGTATTACGTAATAAGCCATTCTTTTTCAGTGTTATAATACATACTACATTCTAGATTTATGTGCTTCTAAAGGAGTTAATTCCTAGCTTTTTGTCAGTTTTCATTCTTCCAAGTTCCCATATCTTGTAACAGCCTGGTAAGTGTAGGTGCTCAGTAAATACTCCATTGAATTACAGAATAATATTTGTGAATTGTTTGGTGTGAAGCAACATTTTTCTACTTGTGCTCATCTATTTATTTACATGCTTTTGTCATTTTTTAGTGTTTTCGGAGTTATCCTGTTTTAACTTCAGAACATGAACACAAGATAGCAGGGTATTGCATTTCGATGCTCTGTCATTTGTAGTTTAAATAATTATATGCTATACATAAGATTTCCTGGGCCTTGGTGTGAAAAAGTTAATGCCCTTTATGTGGCTAGAATGAGTTATCAACTAGTATTTATGTGTTTTACAACAAATTGTTTGTCACTTTCTCTGATTAAATGTGCCTATAATAACATTATTGTCATCATTCTTCTTAAGTTGCTGTTGATATTTAAATCATGCTGTCTCCTTTTCCTGGAATAGCCATGCCATTTTCTAAATAAATATCTCCCTTCATGTGGAAATGAATAACCAAAGTCAGCCATATTAGGATATAGACACTCAGAATCTAACTTTATAACATATGATGGAAGTGTGAATTGCCCTCAATCTATTTGTAATGACTCCCTTTACAGAATATAAAGTTATTCAAATAATAAAAAAAATAATTTATTGTAGAATTTTTCTGTGGTTCATTTTAGAACTTTTATTTTTCTTATATTGTATATATTTCTTATCTTTAGATTACTTCTCCAAGAATGAAATCCAACCCACATTTAATGTTGCTGTTTTTGCCTAGGTTTATCTAATTTGAGTTGAAAAAGTAAAATGCATCAATCCTGACACAAAGTACTTCTTTTTTTAAGCCACAAAGTCTACATGAGTTAGACTTTTATCTATCTCAAAAATGTGCCCATGTCCAGAAAGATTAACTCAAATATAGAATTGAATAATTGCTGGATTAGTATTTCTATCTAATGAAATTCTAAGCTTGACTCACACATTTTGCCTCAGAAGCCAGATTTGGAGCCTTCACTATCAAGATAAATGCCTAAATTCTCCACTTCACATCACTTTCCAGATATATATGTCTTATACATGTGTACTAATTGTAAAAATCTGGAATTTAATTAAAAAGCACAGTAAAATTCAAATTAAGTTATAGTTTTAGATTACATATTCCTGAGAATGTTACAACCCTCATATTGCTGGCTTTTCAGTGCTTTGCAGAAAAGCTTTATTAAAAAGGCTTTAAAGTGAGATTAATTTAAGTTTAAATTGTCACTTACAGAACTCTTCCAGCTAGCCTGAAGCAAAATTACATCTAATTCAAAATTAAAATAAAAGATTTTAGCCCTCTCAAATCTTTTAACTGGCACTAACCCTTATTTCATTTTTAATTTCCACAATCCACAGAGAAATTTACCATATTGTGTAGATTAACAGTCCAAATTTTTGAAGAGGAATGAATGCCAGTGTATGATTACATACGTAACTACAAGTGTTGGTTCAATAGTTTAGTAGTGAAGGAAAAATAAGGTAAATTTGCTAATTAAATACAAGATACCTTGAGGAATTCTCTGACTCCTCATTTTCATTCACAGTTGTATATCCAATCTGTCAGAAAACTGTACTGCTTTATCTTCCATTTTTACATACCAAGTGACCACTTCTTGTCACCTCCAGTGCTACTACTCAGTTCAAGTCATTATTGTCACTTCCCTGCTTATTACAGCAAACTCCATATAGCGTCCTATTTGTATCCTTCCCCACTACAGTCTATCTCAACACAGGGTCCAGAGTTATGCTTCATAAATTCGTTCAGGCCTTGGTGTTCCTCTGCTCAAAATTTCTAAATCTCCACCTTGCTAGAGTAAAAGCAGAGTCCTTACATTGCCAACAAAGCTCCCTAACATCTGACCCAGGATAACTCCCCTACTTCTACCTCCTGAATCACTCTGCCCCAGTTCAAGCCCCACCTCAGGAAACTTTCTGTGGCTACTCATACCTTCAGAGCCCCTCTCCAAATAGCCAAACCTATCCAGAACATGGTCAAATGTCACCTTTTCATTGAGGTTTTGCTTCAACACAACATTAAAATTGTATATGCCCCTATTCCCAAAATCTCCACTCCCTTTCCCTGCTTTATTTTTTCTATAGCCATCATACCTTTACTAAAATATGTAATTTATTACAAAACATGCTTATTGTCTGTATCATGACATTAGAATGCAATCCCCAAGAGAGAAAATACTTTTGTTTGTTTTGCTGTCTGATACATCCCAGCACCTACACAACTGCCTGGCATATAAGCCATCAAGAAGTAGGGCAGGGGGCACCTGGGTGGCTCAGTGGGTTAAAGCCTCTGCCTTAGCCTCAGGTCATGATCCCGGGGTCCTGGGATTGAGCCCCGCATCGGGCTCTCTGCTCAGAAGTGAGCCTGCTTCCCCCCATCTCTCTCTCTCTGCCTGCCTCTCTGCCTAATTGTGATCTCTGTCTGTCAAATAAATAAATAAAATATTAAAAAAAAAAAGAAGTAGGGCAGCTAGTCAAAGGGCTATGGTGGTTCACAGGAGAAAACCGTCATAAGCAGCTAAAAAAAAAAGTGTCAGAAAGCATGGGACATTTGACATAAACCCTGAAAGATAACAGAAAATTATAAGAAGTACGGAAGACCCAAAGCATGGTCAGAAGTTATCCAGTTCACCCAGAACTGAAGTACGCTTAGGGGAGTTTTGGAAAATGACAGAGACTTATTGAAAGCATTTGGTGCAAGGTCTTGAATGCGAAGGATGAGAGCTTATACTTCCTATTTTTCTTGTTTTTTTTTTTTTTTTTCCCTTGTGGTAATCTATAAGATAGCATACTTATATGTTCAGGCTACTAAGCTGGTAAAACTCTTCAGAATAAAACTGGGGGCTACAAAAGGATTTTCTATCAAACCAAACCATTTCCTGAGTCATTGCATGTTTTCTGCTATTTGCTGGCTCAACTTTATTTTGTGCTTCTATCCACAGAGAATGTTCAGTGAGTAACTTAGCTAATTAGAACTTCTTTTGAGACATTGCATGAAATAGGAAAACCAAAAATAAATAAATAAATGATAAATAAGCCTTCCCAGTGTGTGAAGTCTTGGTTTATGGTGTAGGTTTAATTAGAATTGGATTAGAATCAAGATCAAGGGTGGTCATACATCTTCTAATTAATTTCAGGATTTAGCATCTGAGCTCTTCTGCAAGTTCAGGTCAATTTTACTTTCTCACTCTCTTGATTCTTGCTAGAAAAGCAAAGCAGCTAGTAAACGTTCACTCCAGACACTAATTGCAAAGTTGCAAAATCTACTTCCGTAAGTGACAGTAAGTACATCTGGCCTCACAAAATAAAGCTTTCTCACTTCATTCCTATAAAAAGTGACTGAATATCAATATCATAATAAATGTTAGCCTCATATTAACTTAGGTGAAAAAACAAACCAACAAGCCTTTGACAATGCAGATAACACATGTTCTTCTATACTTGGCATTCTTACATGTACCTTCCATTCTAAGGATACAATGATTCACAATCAAGGATCTATGAAACAAGCAATGTTATTAGTGGTACTATCAAATACTCAAGTTTATGTACTTTATGTAAATTGTCTTGCATAGCTCCTTGAGACTTTTTTGGTAATTTTTTATGTCACACCAGAAAATGGAAAGACCCAAAATAGTATTCCTTGACTTTTTGAGCCTATGTTAAAATTGATAGAGCAAATCAGAATTTCATTAATGAGAAGAACAGCACTTGAAGACATCTATCTTTCAAATGCGTTTTAAATATTAATAAACTATACATTAGTTATTTTGCAAATATCACTGTAGCAAAAATAGATACAAGTTTAACCTCCTGCTCCAAGGAGAGTTTTTATGTATTTGAATCTGATACTCATGATTTGGTGCTAGTCCTAATTAGAGTATAACTTCCTATAAAGAACTTCTGATGATATATAATTTACTCATAAAAAATTAGCAGCCCTATGGAATGTTGCAATGGTATTTAACCAGAAAAATAGAATATAATAAAAATTAACAAAGATTCATAAGTTTCACTTTTATAAGATAGAACAAAAATATACTATTTTTGCATAAAGATGAAGAACATATTTAAATATTCTCAATCAGTTGACCTTTTGTTTCATTGAAAGATATTTGTCCTTGTTAAGCTCTGGTGCCAAAAGATTATTGCATTTTAAAGCCATTTCAAGGCTAAAAATATTCAGAATTTCTACTTCATAAAAATGTAAATTTGCATAAAGTGATTTACACTCCTAGAACATGAGAAGCATGAAACTAAGATTCTTCTTATTATATTACGGCTTGTGAATGTCAGATCTAAAGTGTATATTTTGATTATTATTTTTATAGGAATATAATGAAAGTTCACTAGATTGGGGCCAATTCTGGAGCAATTAAATCATCTCACTTCGTTTTTCCAACATGAGCAAGAAAAAAAGAAGAAAAACAGACTCTACAGTGAACTCTTTAAAACATAATGTAAAAAAAAAAAATAATGAAATACTTCTCAATTAAGAATGGATAGCATAATCTCTGCTATGTTTACCCTTGAAAAGTAATTATATGAAATTGAAACACTACATTTTAGTATTTTTCTTTGCTTTGTTTTAAAAGGTGAGTAGTGGCTACAAGAGGTGCATTTTTTTGTTAATAGCACACACTAAAAGGAACTTTACAGGTCTAAACTAATTTAAGTGTATGACATTCTAGGTATACTCCTCAGCTGAACTTTCTATTACTGCAGGCTATAGATAATCCTATGGAATGGGTTCTCATTAAATCATGTTACGACTACTTAGTAACCAAATCTCATAATTTTATGATGCTGTGACTGGAAGACCATGGCTAGAGATCCCTAGAGGCCAGGTGTTACAATAGTGCAAAAAGGGAGCATACACTGTCAGAAGGATTGTATCTGAATCTACTATGAATTTACCCTTTTCTATGCCTCTTTCAACAACCTCACTCTCACCCCAGTGTCAGCCTTGAGCTGGAATATTTCAGTTTCTGATTTGTGTATTTACCTTTGCCCACACTTTATTACACATAATGAATTGACTCAATAAATATATTATTGCCTACTCCCCAACCCAACATCCATGCCCTAGCACTGCCGACAACTACTTGCAGCTCAATACCTCATTTCTTGGTATTCAGCTTAATTCTTCATTTCATTGCTGTGCAGTGACTCAACTCCCGGTCATGAAGCAAATGGCTGAAGCTCACATACTCTTTCTTTTCATAAGTGAGTCCTACTTTATGTCTTTAGTAAAGATTCCAATAAAGCCATGGACTTACCAAGAGTGCATGCACTTTAGAACATAACATGTGTTCTTCGGTTCATTCTGCAAAAGTACTCACGCCTCTCAAAGTAAAAGAAGCTAATTTATGATATGGGGTCAATGACTGGTACTATCAAGAGAGTACTTCTCTTGGGATGACTGACTTTAAACATGAGACAACTAGATACACCTTGCCTCGATACTATGGAAGGATCACGAGTGGTAAAATTCCAGGCCTAATGGAAGGTTGAGGAAAAGATAGTTTGAGGTTGGGATGAAGAGTTATATGTTAATTCTCACATCTCATGTAAGTATTTTCTTCCTTATATCATGTGGCAGGCTAGCCCTATCTCTCTAAAGGGTTTTATGTGGTTATTGAGGAGGAACCTTCACCCACTTCCTCCTCAATGTATGATTTCCTTTTTTATAATAATCCTATTGCTTCTCTCCTGCATGATTTTCATGTAATATGCATTTTGAGATACATTCTCAATCTTTTAGCAAAACAGAATATGGTCACATTGAATTTAAATTCCATTTTGGTTTATGCTATGAAACAGCTGTGCCAAAAAAAAAAAAAAAAGGTGTGTAAATTGTGAATGACTTTAGACTCACACCGCAGCTGTGAATGGAGAGGTTTTTCTGCTAGAATAAACAGCCATATGAACAGCCTGGGCCAAGTCACAGTCTGCTAGGTAATAATTAATTGTAAGAATCAGATTATCATTTGGTATAACCACTGAAAAGTACTTAGTAACTGACTGTAATGGCATGAGAAAGAAACTGTAGTCATCCTTATTGCATTTGCTAAAAATCCAGTCTGCTTTCTAAGTAACTGATGTAATTCTGGGTTTCAGATATACAGGGACATGGCTTATTTTGGATGAATTTAACTCGTTTTGTTATTTCTTTAGGAAGTTATGTTTCTATCATATGGAAGCACTGGATAGATATCCTGGTGACCTGGTGACATCAAAACCAAAGGGAAACAACAGTAACCAAGGTCTTCCTTGGTGGCAACTTGAGCTGTTAACCAAAGAATAGTTTCATAATCCATTTTGCAGATGACTTGTATTTTCAATACAAGCATATTGGTTAGATATGCCACTGCACACAAAGGCATTAGCCATATTCCCAGAGCAAGAGTGACTATTCTCTCCTCTCTCATCCCACAACCACCCAGAAACACAACCATAATCTCTAGACATTATAGTCACTGTCTCAACATGAGATGTGCCCCTCAATCACGGCTTCCCAGAACATGGTGACTCTCTAATTACCCTCTCTATTCTGCTGGTATCCTGACTCCTTTGTTAGGTAAGCTTCACATTTCAGCAATTTCAACAACTTAGGATATTGGCTCTTAAATTTGGCCTGCACCAAAAACACCCAGAAGATGTTAAAACACAGACTATTGGGTCCCCTTCAGACTTTCTGATTTCATAGACCTAGGGTGTCATCCACCGAAAATGATGTGGTCCTGTGGTTTCCCAAGTGATTCTGATGCTGCTGATTCAAGGATCAAACTTGAGGAATAACTGCCTTAAGACTAGTTTCCCCAACCTTCTTCACTTTCCTTGTATGTTTGCCACATCAATTATCAGCTGAACTCTTTTGTTTGTTTCTTTGTTTGCTCCTGAGTTACAGAATTTTGTGGGAAAAAAATAATAAAACCTATTTGCTTGGCCCTCTGCAAACTCATATTAATTGAAATATCCAGGTTTTCACTGCTACTCTATAATCTGTTTTTATTTTTCTATTACATTAGGTACAATTTTTCTTCTGGGACTTCACTAGAAAATCTATACTTGCCTCCTGAATTCCCACATGAATTCATTTTTCTGCTCAGATATTCAACAGCTACTTATTAAACACCTCCTAAGTAGAGATAAAGAGAAAACAAATAGTGTTTCTGTTATAATAGGACTTATATTCTGATTGGGAAAAGAGAGAATAAAACAAAAAAAATGTAAACCTAATTTGTAAAAAAAAAAGAAATATATATATAAATATGCATATATATATGCATATATATATGCATATATATATATATACATACATACATATATAACCTAGGTAGTATTATGCAGGGGGAAGAAAAATACAGCAGAGAAACTGATTTCTCTGTTTTATGCTTCTAACTATACACTTTCTTTTTCCTAAAAGGAATTTTTCTATTACTGGGTACCATTATTATCCTGTCAGCCATCTTGCCTCTCCTTCTCCTTCGCAACCTTCTCTGCATTCCAAACAGGTTCCCCACTCAGTCAGTCAACATATAATTTCTAATTCCACAGAGTGTTTTCTATCTGTAGTTTTACAACAAACATTTTTGTTTGGGGAGTTTTGGGATTTTGTTTTGTTTTGTTTTTGGTAATCTTTTACTAGGAACAGTTAGGTAGTTAACCATCAACCACAATTTCCTACAGGATGTACTTACCAAAAACAACACTTCAGGATAACAGTGTTATTCTGTCAGCATTCCCACTCTGTGAGGCAAGTACTTTTAGTACTCCTATTTAGAAAAGAGGAGGCTCAAGTTTTTTACTAAGTCATAGAAATCTGAATCCAGGAAATATGTCTAGAACCTGAGATTTTAATAATAGGAATGTAATATGTAATAATAACTGTGATTAGAAGGGGACAACATAAAGCGGTATGACAGCAAAGAAGAGCAGAACACTTGGGATGAAGTCACCTGGGTGGGTTTTGTGTCACTTGGTAGTTTGAGTGTGTCTTGGGTTAAAAATTCCTTTAAAAGAACAAATTTATTTCTCCCAGAGTAATAACTTTTACACAGTGTGGGTTATAATGTATTGATGAGTTCACTGGTCAATTGATTTTCGATAACATCTAAATAGGAAAAAGCTTTATATACTATGATGAAGAATGTTTCATTTTTTTTTAATGGAAGGCTAAAGCAAGTATAGAATTATAGTGATAACAAGGATGAATAGATTTAACTTACTAGCTGGCATCTCCCATAAATTTCCACTATGCATTGCCTACCAACTCACAGAGAGTGAACAGGATAAGCCCAGCTCTCACAAGGGTGAGAATAGAAAAAGAGACAAAGGAGACATTAACTAGAACTGATAGTTATGTGGCCCATAAAACACATTAAAAATTTTTAAGAAGATCAACATTTCAAAATCTTATCCAAAAAACCCCTCACGCTTTATTTTTTGCCTATTTCTTGGGAACTGTCATGCCACTGTCACCCTCAAACATAGCAACAGGGTCGCCTGGGTGGCTCAGTCATTAAGCATCTGCCTTCGGCTCAGGTCATGGGTTGGAGCCCTGCGTTGGGCTCCCTGCTCGGTGGGAAGCCTGCTTCTCCCTCTCCCACTCCCCTGTTTGTGTTCCCTCTCTTGCTGTGTCTCTCTCTGTCAAATAAATAAATAAATAAATAAATAAAATCTTTTAAAAAAATAAGTAAAATAAAAAATAAAACACAGCAACAGCTGTATAAACTTTGAAGTTGATTCACATTTTTACTTCCATTTTAAACTTAAAGAAAACATCTGTTAAGATATGAGTTTTATGCCTGTGCTTCAATCAAGTTGCACCAGGTTTCTTTCTCAGCTCATGTGCATAGCCATATTGAGACAGCTGAAGAGAAGAGCCCAATGCTATATTCATTGTTTTGAAGGATAGCTCCTGCAATGAGGCCTGCCATGTCATGTCAAAATGGTCACATTCCAGAGAGAATAAATCTATGTGATAAACAACACTTTGGGTCTTTTCCAAATCATTTCTTTTGAAATGTATTTGGAGTAGATATAAATACATACATACACATACACACACATGCACACACACGATTTTTTTCACCCCAACAAACCTCTAGTGACTATATTTAATAAGCTACATTCAATTAGGTAAATTTACTGAGAGGCTAACTTAAAACCCTTTTCCCCAGATGGTGAAGCGAATTGACATTTATGTTACAGCCAAACAAATAAAAAGTCCTTCAGGCAGTAAAAGTTATATTTTGGTAGAAGTGGGAAGGGTGCTATTTTCTAAAGGGTATAGCTCAACATTATCTGAAATGATGACATTTCAGAGAAGATTAAAACACATAGCTTGACTATTTACATAAAAATATAAACATATTTTTGTTTCCAAATATTTAGTTTCTGGAGCTATTGGGGCCAGGAGTAGGTTATTTTTCATGCTATTTCCTCACGGTACATCTTGTCCTCCTCCTAAGAAGAATTGCCTTTCTCCTATGACAGGGAAAGAGAAACATGAGCACCGAGCCAAAATTTCTCAAGTTGACAACAAGTATGACTTTTATGGGTGCTACAAGAATATGATCTATTCACTTGTTGTAGCTTGAAAAGATTTTGTAATTCATACCAGATTGCGAAAGGTCACCCTTACTCAGGTGATACAGATGAGGGGAATTTGCATGTGCTTTGTGTGCAGAGTATGAGTAACATGTATCAAGCCATGTGAATACTGTTTCCTACCCACAGTAGTCAAACTGCTGCATTCTTCTATTATTGGTGCATATTTGAGAATCCCAGAATTTAAAAGATCCAACATACTAATCATTTAATTTTGTAAATAAAGAAATTCAGATTTGTAGAGGTTGTTCGTTCTTCAAATACTATGCTGGAAGTAAGTGTAAACCTAAATATTAGAACCCAGTATTCCTGGCTTTTTTTTTCTTTCCATTATACATCCATGACATATATTTACAGTCTATAAATATGGAGATTGCACAGTAAATATAATAAGGACATATATCTACCTTTCTCTGTTGAGAGAATGGCACAAAAATATATGAATGGGATGTCTACTATACTAACACACAGGCTTACAGTAGCTGACCTTTATCAAGTGCTTGTTATGTGCAAGGATCTAACTCCCTCACGTGTATCTACCCATTTATTCCTTGCAATAACCTACTGAAATAAGTAGTATAATTACCATTTCTTAGATTACAAAACAGGGGGGGGAGGGCACACAGGCTTAGTACTGTCCCCAGGACCACATGGCTTGAAAGTCATATCCAGGATGAAATTTAAGAGTTTCCAACTTTGGGGTGCCTAGGTGGCTCAGTGGGTTAGATATCTGCCTTCAACTCAGACCAGGATCCCGGGGTCCTGAGATCAAGCCCTGAGTCAGGCTCCCTGCTCAGTAGGAAGTCTGCTTCTCTCTCTCTGCCCCCCACCACTGTGCACACAGCTCATACGTGCATGCTCTCTCACTATTTCTCAAATAAATAAAAACAAAATATTTGAAAAGAAAAAAAAATTGCAACTTTACATAAAGTGATATAATGTTCTCCCTCGTGACGTTGAAATAGATACCAAGAGTGACAACATTTCTTTCATTTGAAATCTATACTTTTCCACACTGACTGAGGGTAGCTGTCTTTTCAGGACTCTGGATTAGATTATGAAGACAAGTACCTGTTTCAACTTTGACTCATTACCCCATGTTAATGAGCACCAACTAAGTGGATTCTGCCTCATTTTATCACTAATTATTACACAGAACTTTAAAAAATATAAATTTGGGGCACCTGGGTGGCTCAGTGGGTTAAAGCCTCTGCCTTTGGCTCAGGTCATGATCCCAGGGTCCTGGGATCGAGCCCCGCATCGGGCTCTCTGCTCAGCAGGGAGCTTGCTTCCCTTCCTCTCTCTCTATCTGCCTCTCTGCCTACTTGTGATCTCTGTCTGTCAAATAAATAAATAAAATCTTAAAAAAAAACCCTACTTGGTGCAATTAATTTCTGTTGTGACAGGAAGATGAAAGAGGTTGAATGTATTAGAGCTTGAAACAAAGAACTCCTCTTTCAAATCAAATGACTGAACGCAGACTTTTTAAACTTTTTTTCTTTTTAAGCATTTTTCACTCTCCCCCAACACTTTTGAAAAATACTTGTAATCTGGCCTTTACAAGGAAAAAAAAATCCCGCATGTTCTGATCGTGTTGTGGTTTAAATATTTGAACTGAATGCATCAGTGTGGTGAGAAGATATTTTCCATATGTGTATTTTTGTAAATGGTAAGCTTCTAGATGTAGGTGACCGGATAGAATACAGCTCCTTAAGGCATCTCCCATAAAACCAGTTGCAATTATGGTTCTGATCAAAGTTATGAAGATGGCTATAAAAGAATGAGTTGCACTAAAAAGCAGTCAATATTTACTTCTCATGTTCATTAAGGCAAGAAATGTGCATTGAAAAACTACTGCTAAACATATTGATGGTTGTAATTTAAGTAGATTTATGGACTAGCCTATCAGAGGACTTACATATTTAGTAATGATTTTCATTCTTGGCTCATTATATGAAACTTTAAATGATCAATGACCCTGGAATATTTTCCCAATTAAGTTGATACCAAGAAAATGATGACAATGAAATGGCAGGTATCTGGGGGCTAGGATATTATGAAGGGATATTTTGGAAAGAAAAAGAAGCTTTTGTAGTACAAGGCAATTCAAATCCTGAATTACTGATTCTATCCTTCAGAGCATGTATTAAAACCAGAAACTCAACTAATAAAGGCAGAATAGATCTGTGGTAGGGATGAAGTCAGGGTACAGGGCAAGTATAAGAAAGTTACTTGTGTAAGATTTTTATTAGAGTTGATATGCCTGGTATTCCTGACCTAGAAAGAAATCACTTTTGATGGTAAGGACAGGCCTTCGTGATGTTGGTTATCTTGAAATTGGAGCTGGTTGTTCTAAATATTTAGTACCAAGCAGTGTCATTGAAGTACTTTAGGTTTTCCCAGCCACAATTTATTAGATATTTGAAATCCAAATGTTCCTCAGTCCTGCTCAAACCTATTTTTATCTCAGCTGATGTTGCAATTTTGTTCTTATAGACCTGTCAAAGACAATTTTTTAGGGTTGCAGCATAATTTCAAGTTTTTTTGTGTTATTTCTTGCACTACCACATATTTTTACTCTGAATCATATACTTTAACTGTTTTTCACATATGGGTTTTTTACAAGTCTGCACACCAGTCATCTATTTATTCTGTTTCTGTGTTAACTTTACCCACAATGTGATATGACTTTCTTTTTGTGTGTTTATAATGAGATAAATGTGCATATGCTAGATAGACAGACTTACACCATCAAATCACTGTAATAATTTATATTCTTGTGTTATTGCTAAACTAAATATATTGGTAAAAGCAGATATATTTGGAGAAAGCTGATTTTCCATATTCATTGATAGCATTCACTTAATGTAGTGGCATGTTGCCAACTGTTCTTCCCATTTCTCCAAACTGCTTTACCAAATTTCCCTTCTTGCATTATTCAGCATCTGTTATAAGTTGCCTTGTGTCCCCAAATTCATATGTTGAAGTCCTAATCCTCCAATACCTCAGAATATAAACTTATTTGAAAATAGTCACTGTGGATATAATTATTTAAGATGAAGTCATACTGGATCAGGGTGGGTCACTACTTAAATATGACTGGCGTCCTTATAAAATGAGTATCAGTGTGAAAGGACAGACAAGCACATAGGGAAAACTGCCCTACCACAAGCCAAGGAACTGCCAGAAACAAGGAGGAGGCTGGATCCTGATCCTTTTCTAGCACCTTCAGAGGAAGCATGGACCTGCAAATCCTTCATCTTGGGGACTTCCAGCCCCCAAAACTATAAGAATAAATTTCTGTTGTTTAAGCACCTCAGTGCTAGCAGCCCTACCAAACTAATAGAGTAACTAAGATTCCCATAGATGTCAACAGATGGAAACCAACCCACCCACTTCTTCCTTCCTGGCTATTATATTACATCATCTGGAGCTTCACCTGTTTTCCTCTCCTGTTTGGATGCATGTCTTAATCCTTCTAACCCGCGATGCAAACCTCCCCACCACAGCTCTTCATCCCACCTTCTCCTGGCGATTATGTCCTTCTTTCCGAATGATTTGTCACCAATCTCTTAATCTTTGCTGAACCCCGTCCCTCCGTCCAAAATCACGGTGCGGCATTTACTTTATCAAAAGTTGAAGAGAGTAGCCAAGACTTGCTTCTGCTTCTTTCTTAGCACTGAGTGACATCTGGCCTTCATCCTTCCTACTTGCAGAAATTATTGTCCTAAATATCAGCGGCCACATCACTATTTAGGAAAAAAACAATCTTAACCATCTTCTTACTGTGTTTCATTTTGGGCCCCAAAATATACCACTAGCAGTATCTCTTTTATTTATTTGTCTGTTTACAATTACATGTAGACATACAGGGCTTTGAGCTCTACTAGAACCTAGGGCTCTCCTCTGTGGAGGACACGGAAGCTGCTCCACATCCCGGTACAGGGCCCATCTGGGGTCATCTCTCCATTCAGCTCAAAGTGCATGAAACATAGGTTGCAGAGATTTAGAAGACAGAGACATTCACACCATCCGCTCTTTTCCCCTTACTCTCAGTTGCTGGCCGACTGCTGACAGCTTTTTAAATTTTAACAGTGTTCTGCATAGACTCTGCTACTATTCTCCTTCTTTGAGGACAATCTTCTTATCTGGTTTTAGAAGGCCCCTGACTAAGGATTCTCCCCTCTGATGGATGCACCACTTTTTAAACCTCATTCTTACATCAGCCGTTGTCAGTCTTTCTTTCTTTTTTTTTTATTTTATTTTATTTGACAGACAGAGATCACAAGCAGGCAGAGAGGCAGGTAGAGAGAGAGGAGGAAGCAGGCTCCCCGCAGAGCAGAGAGCCAGACGCGGGGCTCGATACCAGGACCCTAAGATCAGGACCTGAGCTGAAGGCAGAGGCTCCAACCACTGAGCCACCCAGGAACCCCTTTCTTAAGTGAATATAAAAAGCTCTCAGTTCTCCGGACTATGAGACTCTGTCACCGTTGTCAGGCTACTGAGCATCATTAATATCCCCAGACCAAGATGTTGCCCAATTCAATCCCCATAATTTGTATGACAATTCTTTGTCTTGAAATATATTATAATATTGAATGGGATTGTTTAAACTACACTGCTTCAGAAATTGAATATTTGCCTGCCTTCCCTACCCTAAATTTCTGTCTTAAAATGCCAGTCCTTTTAATTCTATGTTTAATTTTTTTTTTTTTAGTGTTCTTCATTTTCTTTCTCTACTTCCAGACATCCATCATTACTTTTATGCCTATTAACTTCTTTGGTAGAACACATGGTTTCCCTCCTAGAATGCACTCCTTTCTCCCTACCCACTCTCACACACTTACTCTTTTCTGTCAAGGCAAAAATTCTTCATCCACGTAGTTAAACAACAACAACAACAACAAAAATGGACTTAATCTCAGCCCATTTGATGCAGTATAATCTAAATCAATCTTGGTTGCTTCAAGGTCCTTCTAGGAGCTGGTTTAAGAAAGGGTAAGTGTCCCAGTCACTGTCAAGGAGATGAGATCTCCTCTTTGAAAGCATTGAAGAAGACTCCCCACTAATAAAGTCAAATGGCAGAGTAAAATTACTGGAATATCAGGTTCTAAATTAAGACAAGTGTCCCAATTTAAAACTTTTTTAATAATAATTACCCTTTTTATTGTTAAACCATTGTATCTGAGTTATCTGTCACTAGTAGCCAAAAGCTACTATTCATCCAGGGTATTTCCACCTGAGTTCCAGACTCATATTTTCAAATATTAATTTTCCAGTTTGATCCAGATATGTCACAGGGACTTCAAATATAACTTGTTAAAAAAAAAAAAACTCATTTTGTTCCATAAATTCAATCTGATATTCTTCTTGGTTTGGGTTTGGGTTTTGTTTTGAAATTACAGTCTGTAATGTCTCCAAATCCGGGCCAGGAAATTGGAATCATCTCTACCTCCCTTACCTTGCACTTCCCAAGTGTCCACTAAGTCCTGATAATGCTATAAGCAAACCATTCCTCAAATCCACTCTCCTTCCTATAGTCCTCTTACCTGGAATATTCATGCTTCTTTGCTACCCAGTTGTTGCTTATCTAATCAACTCTTCACATTGCCTTCACAGTTATGCTCCTAAAACATTGGCAGTTTTAAAAGAATATTTATAGAATATTGTTTTCACATATTTTTTTTCTGTTGCCTTTTGGAATAAACTCTTAATGCTATAACATCCAATCTGCCTGCCTTTTTGCTTAATCTCTAAACATATTCATATCTATTCTAGCTATAGCTGTCTCCTACTCAACCCCCAAATATGTTGTGGGAACACATATGCCTTTATTTCTACTGTTCCCTCTGTACATAATGTTTTATTTTCTTACTGAGTTGACAAAATCCACTTGCAATAGTGCCTCCTCTTAAAACATTTTGGGACATACACTCCCTAGAATTAGAATTAATCATCCTTTGGAGAGGTATTTTTTAGTTCATACTAAAAGTTCATACAAGTGTATTATGTATCATTTGCATTTTGGTTTTTAAGTGATAAATGATTGTATCTTGAATTGCCTTGAATTGAAGAATTTTGATAACTCCTAAATAGATACTAGGATTTGCATCATTAAAACAATAAATGATTAAAATAAATCTCGACACTTAGAAATCTAAGAAACCATAAGCGAACTTATGATAATAGTAATCAATAATATTCATAATGGGTGGCGTTCCATACTGTAATAATAGTAGGATAGGGAATATGTCATATTATAGCAGTAACTATAAACTTATCAGAGTCTATCAAATAGTAGCCCTTCAATAACCAATTTTTATATGAATTCTTTATAAGAATTTATATGAATTCTTCCAGATTTATATGTACAATATATCACATTTTTTAAAAACTATAAAATTATGATAAAAATAAATAACTTATTGGTGGAATAAGAATATCTGATACAGAAATGCAATTAAGTAACCATGGATGAGCAAAGACCTAAACTCCATTTCATTCACTTACCAATTACTCAAAACAAGTAGGGTACACTGTACTACACCATTTCAGTGTTATAATTAATGCCATCTATAAACCAAAACCAAGGTAACAGAGAATATTCAGCATTTCTTTTTTATATGCATTTTCTTTGGTTTGATTTAGTCCCCCAAGAAAAAAGTCCCAGCTACTTATTAGTCCCAAGGACTTTGATGCTGAGTGTTATCAGTTTCTCTGTATAGCATAGCAGGACATCCTTAATGGGTTCCTCCTCACCTGTGGGTAATGGTGCAGGTGATACACTGAGAACCACACAGCAGTACTCCAGCCACTTCAAGGAATTTTCCCAGCACAGGTGGTTCTAAAATTTGGCTGCTCATCAAAATCACCGGAGCAGCTTTTAAAAAAAATACAGATGCCTGGGCCCCAATTATCAAGAGAAGCTGATGTTAGTATTCCTGGGTAACAAAGCCGACTCATTTGTATTTTTAAAATCTTTACAGATGACTCTAATGTGTAGCTGTAGTTGAGAACCACTGTAACACTTAACCTTTACATACTGACCTTCCTTTTGAAGTCACCTTCCTTTATTCTAATTATGTGGTCAGAATAAGCCTCACTGCTTATGGGTTTTGTTTCCATAACTCAAAGTTCAGTCCAGTTGTTTTGGTAAGAATTTCATCTTTGGATTTTGCCTTTTAAATTTCCTTTAACTCTCTGCTCTGCAACCTATGAGCCAATCACACCTTTTCCTCCAATAATTCCCAGCTAATACATCATGCTAACAACACTGTACCAGAACACCCCTTAATAATCACTTTCCAGTCTGCACAATCAGAGCAAGGATGGTGAGTATACAAGTATTCAAAATGTATTATTTTCCTGCTTAAGGGCTGCTTGACGTGATCTGTCATCAGGTAGAGAGAAACCCAAGCTTGTTATGGCCAATTTAAGAATAAGAAAGTCATGTCAGCCATTGACATTTTAAAACATAATTCTCAGTTAATAAGGATAGATCTAGTCCAGAGGCTCAATCTTATAAAAAGACATTTTTGAAAAATTATGTATTTCTTTTTTATCTTCCTTGACACTTGATTTCTTAATACTAGATACATGAATTTTTCTATATCCACCATTTTGAATGCCTAATTCCTGTTATTTTTATACCCAATGGTAGTATAGTATGAAGTCTAAAAGATTTAAAAGAAAAAGCTGTATTGTCTTAAAATTTTCAAAACTATCATCAACAAAGAAAATGCTAGAGCAGTAACATTTTCCCTACAATCTTCTTATAAATAAAAATGTGTTTATTTTATAGGATGAATTTTCTTTCACTAAAGTAATAACAATTAAATTTAAAATGGACACATGAGCACATGTTTTTACAGAAACAATATGCATATCCAAAACCTTGGCAAAGTCCTTAATATATGTTTTAATCACACAGACTTAAGAGTGGTGAATTCACTAAGTATTTCATATAGTCAAGTCTTCCTAATAAAAAAGATTAAGATTCCTAACCCATTGTGATACTTCTATTGTATGTTCTGCAATACAAATTGGCACTATATAGTTCAACAGATTTTTTTTTTAAGGTAAGGACACATTCATACAAAAGATTTGCTAACTTGGCACTGATGTTGGGTCACACAGAGTACTATATGTATCTACGAAATGGATGAAAAAAAAAAGAAAGACTTATAAATTGTGATAGTCATCTTCTTTTTTTTGTTTACTTTATTCATGTTCACAAATGCCTGAAATGGAAGAATACTCGAAACAAACACAGAAACAAAAGCATAGGTTTATTCTGAATTCTGCATTCCTGAAGAAAAATTACAGAAAGGAGATTTATTTTGGATTCACTTCCATACTGCTCTCCCTTTCAGAAAACTTGGCTTTCCAAGTTCATCCAACATAGTGGTTTCGGTCACTATCATATCCTCCAGGGAATGCTGGGAAATGAGTTACAAAGACTGAACACCATGCACATTGCACTGTTTATAAGTCTGGTTGAGAACTAAATAAGGACAGGAGCACAGCTGCAGACACACAGCAGGTAGAAAATCACTTAAGAGATAATGAAAAGTAGCAGGATAAGAAGTTTGGATGGAAAGAAAAAATTCAGCACCTGAGGTGAAACCCTGGAGTGACAATGTAGCCTGGAAAAGAGACATACTACTTAAATTCTACTTTGAAATCCCCAATCTGGAAAAAAGCAGGATCTGTAGAATATTATTTATAATTAAGAGATGGTGAAACCTGGTATGGGGAAATGACACTGCACTCTGAATGCACAGATCTAACTTTGGTTCTAGTCAGTCACTGAGTTATATGTGACTTTAAGGAAGTTGTTTACTCTTCTGAACCATCCTTAAAGTGATAGTGGCAGACTACAAGTTTCAATGCTGCATTTTCTACAGGTCTACTTTTAAATTATAAAAGTTTATAAATTCTAAGTATAAACATTGTTAAAGAGCTATACAAAGAAGAACATCACTTACTAGATAAAAACCACAGGCTTTTAACAGAATCTTACAGTGGCCACATCAATTTACTGTGCAGCATCCCTGAGCATTGGTGTGAACTCTTAGATTGTTCCACATCAGTGAGATGAGGTGCCACCTAATGAGGGAGATATCTGCATCTAGAGTGCTCAAATGTTTAACTGATACTCAATTTCTAGTAGTTTCTACCCTTGATCCAGGTCTATCCTCAAAATAGTATAAAAGAAATACATTTCCTCTTTAAATATTTAAAACAGCATCTTGATTTTTTTAAGTTTTATCATATCTAGGTTATGAACATTCTTGTTCCCTTCAGTTACTGCTCATTTACATGATGTCAGAGCTTGAAAAGCAAAAGGATTACTGATTTCTAAACAGGCTTAAGCTCTCAGTATCGGTTTTAAATGGTGATACCCTGACTGCAATCAATGAGACAGGGACCCCAAATTTTAAATAGCCCCATATGATTAGTATTAAGGATGACACAAGAAGCTCCTCATCCCATTTGCTAACAAACTCAAAGAAAAGCATGCAAGACTGAACTACATCAAATGCTGATACCTGATGCATGCAAGTCTCAAGGACAGACAGTGATTATACAAAAAAAAAAAAAAAACCAAAGCCCTTCTCATAATTTACATCATTTAATGGAAACTGGCAATTGGACAAAACAGATCATTCTCACTGTGGAAGGACTGGTTCTTAGGGAATCAGCCCTCTGCTCTGCGCAAAGGCAAATCCATATTTAAATTTACTATAGACACTATTCCTTCCTCTATAATCTACAGGTTAGTGCCTATCAAAACCATCTCTCATCCTTTGTGCCCTTTTCAGTTGGGTAAATCCACCCAGTGATATCCCTTTTCTCCTTATCTGCACATATTTCCTCTCCACCTTTCACTTAGGTGAGATGTAGCATTTTTTTTTTCAGGTTTGGTATTCATCTGCTTTTGCATGCTGGACAGTAGAAATGACTACTGTGTAGTATAGTCCTGATAACAAGATGTAGCCTTGATAAGAAGATGTTATGAAAAGTATAAGTCAATTGTTGTTTTTTCCTTGCTCATGTATGTGGACTTTGTCACAATATATCAAGAGCCCACAAGAAGAAATGATTTATATCTGGAGACTTCCAAGAAACATGTCTGATGTAGCCAATGATTAGCAGGCATACTTTCTTCCCTCTCTCAGTACTATCTGTATATCTTACCATGAAAAGTGGGTTTTTAGTCATGGAAGGAGAAACTTTAACTGGGGATGATTATAAAATGTGCAGTTATTGGAAGTTTTTCCATACTAAAGAGCTTTGGTCAAAATGTAGTTGAGTGTGCCAAGATAGAGGTAATAATGGATGTCTCTTCTACATTGCAAATTAGCATTATAATCCCAATAAAATTTCTAAATCCTGTGATCCTGTGAGTCACATCAATCTCTGTCCATCCTTGTATTTTATTAGACCTCCATAGAATGTACTGTGATGTGTGTATGTGTGTAAGTGACAGACCAGGGATACTGGACAGTTAGTTAAGTAGTTAAGTTAAGAAGCTCTGGTCCTGAATAAAAGAACAGAATAGGTGCCAAGGAACACCAGTTGTCTTACAATTCTCAGATTAAAAGAAGGGCAGTAAGTAGAATCCTTACCCAAACACAAACCAAACAGAATTCTTGGGGCTGTGGGAGACTGGTGTGTATGCGTGGTAGAGCATGTCTGATTGCATATATCAGAGTAGCTCAATATGGTGAAGACAGCGGGTCAGGAAAAAGATTTATTGAGTGGGTCAGTGAAAGTATGCTTTTATAAATCTGAATTTAGCTATTTTATATTTGACTGCTTCCATCACTCATTGTATTCACCATTCCTCATTGTTCTGTATCATCTAGAAATCACAAAAATATTTTCATTTAAATCACTACTAAAATTTTTGAAAATGCTTGAGGAAAGCAAAGGATACAGGATGAGCCTATAGACTTTTTTTTTTTTTGAGCCTATAGACTTTTGTCAGTCAATCAAGCACCATTTTCAAGAAACTTGCTATTCAATTATAAAACTCAGCTAATTCTATTTTTCATAGTTCCTCCTTTTGGGGCTACTGGGAGCCATTAAACTAATTGTTAATATGAAGATAATGCAATTGATATAGCATATCTTCCTTAATACTGATTCTTCTCCCCAGAGTACTCTAGTATCATAAAAAATGAAATGAGCTTGGCTTAGAATGTATTTTTATTTGTTTATACATTTGGTGAACACAATTTGGTTTCCAGCGATTGACTTTTTTTTTAATAATGCAATAGCCATCTACTTAACAACCTTTTTAAATGTTTTCCCAGAAATAATATTAAGTTTATAATATTCCTCACTTTTTAAAAATCAGAAAATTTCTGTTTCTAGTCTTCTTCTATATCTTCTGTTTGTTATCATTCTTCAAAGAATAAAAGGTTTCCAACATAACATTTGAATGTCCTGGGAGGTAAATTTATTCTGAAGAAGAGGCTTGAAATCATTTAGAGGAATTTTGTGTTCTTATTTAATTTCCTTATCTCTTTTTTAGTTTAATTTCCTCATGAGTATTTTTACTGCCTTTACCATTTGAAAACATATTCTCCTTGATAGAGATGAAAACGAAATAGGCCACTAACAGTTATGCATTATCCTGCGGAATTAAAAGGACACAGTTTTAAATCTAGTATAAAAAATACATTAGAAGTTCTGCAGAGAACTTTTTTTAATAATCCAAAAAGTCTGCTCTGAAAATATGACCAAAGAATCAACAAACAATGTATTTATTAAATAGTCTCTGTCTATGAGTGACTCATGGTCTATGAAAATGCCCCTCACATTCACAAAGAAAATGGAAGATTGAACTATTTAGCCTGGCAGCCAAATGAGTTAGATCTATTTTTCTTTTTCTTTTCTCTTCTAAATGAATTGACTTGCATTTTAGCTGATTGATAGTCAAGACATATATGACAGGGGTAGAGGCATTTTTAGTTGCTTAACTAAAAAGACTTAAACCCAAAGATTTTAGTGAGTACCTACAACCTTAAGCACCCTTAGTTAATCTCTCGGATACCATCATTTATGCAGCACCAGTTAGAGACATTTACAAACTTCAATGTTTCAACAACTAGATGAGCACTTTTGTTGAGTTACTTTCTTACCTTGTGAAAATGTATTTGTAAATGTCACAGAACTAATGCCAACTTTTGCTTTCCTGATTTACTTTCAGGAAAATTTACTTTTGTAGTTGAACGTACATGCTTTTGGTTAAGACTGTATCTTTGAAAGAGAGAAGAGTTGTGACTTGCTTCTGGTGGAATGTCCCAGAGATCTATCGGTGACAAGGAAACCATTATATACCAGCTCAGAGGAGGAGTTGGTCTCTCCAAGGCACACCCATATCTAACTAGTTAGCTATGCGGAAGCTGAATCAAGTTATGTTACCAAAACAATTTTTCATTGGAATAAACATAGAGAAAAGGTAGAAAGAAAAGCTGTTAGGTAGAAAGTGAAAATCTATCACATGAAAAAAAGGAAAAGGGCAATGATATTGGCTGAGACAATAATTTTTGAAAACTGTATCTTTGAATGAAAAATAAACCCCAGGTTTGCAAAACAAAACACTAGAAAGCAAAAATCTACTTTTGATGGGATCTTTTCATTTGGCTAGTTTCAAAACCCAAAGAAATTATTTTTTGTTAAATATTTTGTGTCTTGATATGGGCTAAACTCTATAGGAACTGACATACTCTTAAGAATTTTCAGGATGAACTTTTGCTGTGCTAGCTTGTACCGTGAGCATTCTAATTTTCAGTAAACCAGCCCACTGAGGAGCAGGGAACACAAGGCCTGAAATTCAGTGCAAGAGGATATAAAATCCAAGAGTTTACTCTTGCACAAAGATACTATGTGGGTTTAAACTGTATATTCTCCCACATTTCTCAGCACAATTTTTAAGTTTAAAACTTACATATTACACATATTTTAATTTATGAAAAACATGAACCCAAATTAAAATTAGTCTGAACAATTACAATGCTTCTCAATGTGGGGGGGGGAGATGATAATTTTTTATTATGGTAAAATAAATGGAGAAGTATAAATTTGGAGATATAACTGCAAAGTAAATGCTAAAGAGAATATGTACTTGAGCAATTTTTTTTCCTGTAGTTTTGTCAATAGTTTCTTCTGCATATTGTGTGCTGTAAGCTAGCCACATGAAATAAATGACTTTGGCCTTAACTGAATGCTACCGTCTGCACTACATCATAACCCCAGCCTGCTGATAATAAGCCTTACTTGGCAGTGATCTACATCCAGTGGCATTTGGAAAACTGCAATAATGATGATGAAATTAGAACCCCAGAATTTAAGTAGCACATAGGTCAGTGTGCAGTAAAAATGTAGGTAAGAATAATAATGACCTCTAAAATGTTTGTGTTCATTGGTGAAGGCTGAGCTAATTAGGACAGGAAGCTGAAATATATTATTTCTTTTCTGAATGTTCCAAATAGAATGGCCTGGAATAAACATAAGCAAATTCAGAAGTTGTGTCCTCTTAAAGCAATAATATACACAGTAATTCCATATTTACATCTGTATACCTTTTGACCTCTACTGACCTAGGTGGTTCTTAATGAAGCTTTTTTTTTAAGATTGTATTTATTTATTTGACAGACAGAGATCACAAGTAGGCAGAGAGAGAGAGGGGGAAGCAGGCTCCCTGCCAAGCAGAGAGCCTGATGCGGAGCCCGATCCCAGGACCCTGAGATCATGACCTGAGCCGAAGGCAAAGGCTTTAACCCACTGAGCCACCCAGGCGCCCAATGAAGCTCTTTTTTAATTCAAGGGTCTGCTACTAGCAATAATTAAAATTGGGCAATGTATCTTCAACAGTCCCAGCAAGGATTACTTAGCTATATATACTAGTTCCAGAACAGCCTTTCTCAGTCTATATCTGTAATGTCTCTCCCTTACTTTGGAATACGTTGGCCTAACCACCTGAATCCTACCCAAACCTCTATGATTTGGAATTAGTCATGTGGAAATTCATCCAGAGAAGAAAGACTCTAGTTCCTTTTTCTTTACTTCTCTCTTTCTCTCTTCCTTCCTTCCTTCCTTCCTTCTTTCTTTCTCTCTCTCTGCATCCTTCCCTCCCTCCCTCCCTCCCTCCTTCCCTTCCTTCCTTCCTTAAGATTTATTTATATAGTTGAGAGAGAGAGAGAGAGAAGGGCAGAGGGAGATGGAGATAGCGAATCTCAAGCAGACTTCCTGCTGAGGGCAGAGCCTGAAAAGAGGCAGAGGAGGGTGTGGGGGTGGGGGGCGGTGGTGCTGGGTCTCACAACCCAGAGATCATTACCTGAGGCAAAATCAAGAGTTAGATGCTTAACCTACTGAGCCACCCAGGTACCCCCTTTTCCTTTTTTTGTACACACACAGAAAAGGGTTGTTGTATCTTTTATTGTTTTGGTTGAATGGTGCATTAACCAAATTTAGCAAGTGCCTTCATTCCAGGATTTCTCATTCTTTTCTCTATGTAGTGTGATCTTTCAAGGGGGAGTTGATATAATTCAATCCACATATCAACTAATTTCATCACCTACCATTTTTAGTGTCTCTAGGGACATTACTATTCCATGGAATCCAATTTTGGAAAAAAGTGATAAAATACGATTTTTTAAAAAATCTCTGCCTACTCTTAATCTACTGGAAAACTTCATCTTAAATACTCCCAGATGCTCATTAATCTGGGTTAACTGGGTTTAAGTGGAATGACATTCCTCAGCTAAGCAAGTGATAAAACTGATGGGAAAAATATCTTTCAAGAGCCAGACAGACCATACAGTGAAAAACAATCAATGTGAATTTTCTTTATTCAGTATTTCTATTCATTATTATTATAATGAATGCACTGTATTCAAATTCTTAAAGCACAGAATAATTACCACTTTTTCAAGTCCACCATTATTAAAGTCACTTCCTTAGATTTCCTACGGTGTGACAGCAATGGCCATAAATGGTCTTTGAACATCTTTTAGAACTAAATGCCAATTTGAACCTTTAATCAAAGCTGACATATGGTTTTACATAGAAAACAACAACAAGACTTCCCTATCTTTAAGAAAGGTAGATAGATAGATCTGAAGAATTTAAAACAGAAACACTAAGTGATGTATTTACTGGATGTCAGCTGGACAGTTACAAGACACCAAATAAGTGAAAAAGAGAGAGCATATACTGTCACTTTATTTGGCACTGTATCAACCAAAAATTAACTGTTTCATTGACCAATTCTATTTTTTTTCCTTTAGAAATCAACTCTACATACATTTTTCAAGAGCTCAATGACTTTAAGTCTTTTCTTCAGAAGGTATGAAATAGCATACAGTTGTATAGTAATTCACTCAATAGGATCTTTTCTGTTAAAATAACTAGCCTCTCATTCTTTCAAGTCCTCCCTACAACTGACTTTCAAATAGCAAGGAGGAGTAATTTTACAGTGTCATATTTTACCATTCAAACATATGGAAAAGAAAGAATGAAATTTAGACCTAAATGACCTGTCATACAACATATACTTAAGAAATATTTTGAATAAATAAATTAAAATATTTACAGACTTCTCTTATCTGGAAAAGTTGTGATTTAACTAGCTCACTGGTATCCCTATTTGAGGGTATTTCACTTCCCAAATATGCATGATTATCTGAGCTGTATTTTTCATCTTCAGTATCATATATATATACACGCATACATATACACACACAAATATATGGTCTTATATTTTACATATGTCTATCACAATTTTACCTTTTCACTATTATAGAACAAATGTTAAACATGATTTTTACCATAACTTTAAACTTGGGTCTGTTATTTAGAACTTGACAAACAGTCCCTTTTTGCTCATACTACAAGACCCTACAACCCCTTCCTTTGTATATACATTTAAAATAAAGATGGGTATTCATCTTTCTGATGGAGGCATAATACTCCATAGTGTATATGGACCACATCTTCCTTATCCATTCGTCCGTGGAAGGGCATCTTGGTTGTTTCCACAGTTTGGCGACCGTGGCCATTGCTGCTATAAACATTGGGGTACAGATAGCCCTTCTTTTCACTACATCTGTATCTTTGGGGTAAATACCCAGTAGTGCAATTGCAGGGTCATAGGGAAGCTCTATTTTTAATTTTTTGAGGAATCTCCACACTGTTCTCCAAAGTGGCTGCACCAACTTGCATTCCCACCAACAGTGTAAGAGGGTTCCCCTTTCTCCACATCCTCTCCAACACACGTTGTTTCCTGTCTTGCTGATTTTGGCCATTCTAACTGGTGTGAGGTGGTATCTCAATGTGGTTTTAATTTGAATCTCCCTGATGGCTAGTGATGATG
>PISX010024103.1:0-28541 GCA_004024625.1 Mellivora capensis | reverse complement strand
CCCACCAAAAGGTGGTTTTATTAAGGCACAAGGATAGGACCCATGGGTAGAAAGAGCTGCTCTGGGATTGTGAGGAGCAATTGATTATATACTATGGAGTTGGGGGAAGTAAAAGAAGAGAGAAGTTTCCAGAAGGACTTTCATCTGGTAAAGAAGACTCACAGTGGCCTGGCTGTTGTCAAACTCAGGTTGCTTTTCCCTCTGGCAAGGCACTAACAGAAGATAGTTGGGAGTTTCCTGAAGCAATGTTATACTTTGCCTGCCTCAAGTATTTGTTAAGGGGCTGCAGGTCATAAGGAGATTTAATTTTATCTACATTTCCTGCTGCCCATGTTCCCCACATCATTATTTTTATTTTTTATTTTTTTTTAATTTGACAGACAGACATCACAAGTAGGCAGAGAGACAGGCAGAGGGGGAGGGGGAAGCAGGCTCCCTGCTGAGCAGAGAGCCCGATGCAGGGCTTGATCCCAGGACTCTGAGATCATGACCCGAGCCAAAGGCAGAGGCTTAACCCACTGAGCCACCCAGGTGCCCCTCCCATCATTATTGACTATATTCCCTATGCTGTATTTTCTATCCCTGTGACTTATTTATTTTATAAATGTTAGTTTGTACCTCTTCATCCCCTCTACCTCTTTTGCCAACCCCCTTCCCCCACCGACCTCCCCTCTGGCAACCAAACTGGCAACCACCAGTTTGTTTTATTTATGAAGGTATTTCTGTTTTTTTTTTTCCCATTTGTTTTGTTTTTAAGATTCCACCTATAAGTGAAATCCTGTGGTATTTGTCTTTCTCTGTCTGACTTATTTCACTTAGCATCGTACCTTCTAGGTCCATCCATATTGTTGTGAACATAGATGCATTTTAGAGTGCCACCTGGCGTCTTGAAGGACCCTCCCTTGTGCCTCCCTAAACAGGAGGCTGGAGTCCACCCCTAGGTCTGTCACTTTCTTGTTAGGTAAAAGTCACACATTCTTTGTATTTCTTCATTTAAACTTAAAAAAAGAAAGAAGAGGAAGAAGGCAGTTAGCCCTCCAGGACTCAGCAGGGTGGTTATTAAGAACCAATTCAGAGTTTATTGAGCTGTTAAGTGCCAGGCACCCAGTGCTGCACATGGAATAAAGCTGAAGTGATGTTTGTGAGGGTACTTTGCACATCAAAAGAGAAGGTGTCATTAGTCAAGATCAAAGGCCCATGACAGCTTGCAGGCTGGGCCTCCTGGGTGGTTGCCGGGATCAGGGGCAAGGTGGGGTGATGGTGGGAGGAGACTTAGCCTGGTGGGATGTCCCATGATCCTGACGGTGTTCAGCCAGCAAACGAGCCCAGGCAACACTGTGGGTGGCTGGCAACCAAGCAATTAGTGTCTCTTGAAAAGAAGGGGATCAAGAATGGAACTGGTCCCTTCTGGTCTCCTGAGCCCCAGGGAGCCCACCCAGGGTCCAAAGTACACACTGAGTGCAAGTCTGAGGCTGAGCGAGTGGCTCTTTGATTCACCCCCCTAGGCCTGTGGACTTGGATTTTGGCTAAAAACATAGGCTTTCCTAAAATTACAGAGCAGTCACAAAACACAGCCCTTCCCATATGGCAGGCTGCTTTCCCTGAGCTCCGACCCCCTGGCAGCCCTAAGTCCCAAGGTTGGGTTCTGAACAGATTTTAGTCCCTCCAGCCTGAGTCTTTGAGAGGTCAGATCTGAATGTCTTGGGCCACAGGAAGAACAGATGAAGTTTTGAAGTCACTTCAGTAGCTGGTGCTGGGACTCCTCTTTCCAAGGGGGAGACCCACAGCCCCCCTCCCAGGGCTGGCTGTCAGCACCCTGGAGACATCTTGGCTTGGGAGGATCATCAGTTGAGGAGTGTGTTGAGCATGGAGTTCTGAGTCACTGGAGGTGTGTAGAAGAAGCTTCCGGCAGGGTGTGAGCAGCATTTCTGCTGCTATACCTTCTAGTCGTTTCCAGCCAGTAGCCTCTCAGGCAGTAACCTGGGATCTCTGACCAGAAGGGGGTGATATCTGGCCAAACCAGTTTGAGGACCTGGGTGGGGGTGGGGAGTGGGGAAGGGAGGCTCAAAGTCTTAAATGATGGACTTAATAGAGGCTTGCAGGACTGTAATACTCTTTTGAGACATTTAACAGCCACAGAATCTTGAGTTTTAACAAATTTTAAATATATATATTTTTAAAGTTTATTTATTTAAGTAATCTCTACACCCAACATGGGGTCTGAACCCATGACCCAGAGATTATGAGTCACATCTTCTTCCAACCCAGCCAGCCAGGTGCCCCAAGTTTTAACATGTTTTAAAAAGGAAATTTTCATTTTATTGTAATTTATTTGTTTGTTTACTTATTTATTTATTTTAAAAAAAGTTTTAATTTACTCATTTAAATAATCTCCATACCCAACACGGGGTTCAAACTTATGACCCTTAGATCAAGAGCAGCATGATCTTCTGACTGAACCAGCCAGGTGCCCCCATTTTATTGTGGTTTAAAATTAGAGGTACATTCTCAAGGTTCAAATTCAAAACTTACACAAGGTTGCGGTGAGAAGATTCCCAGTCCCACAGTTTCCTTCTATGAAGGCAAACACTTCACAGTTCCTATTTAACAAGATTTTTTAAGAAACTGCTTTTAAAACTTCTCAAATGCTTAAAGGCTATTCAGAGGCACAGACTGAACTCCACATTGGAGAAGAATTGATAGTGGTTTCCGACCATTGTAGGGGTTCAAAGCAAGTTGCAAATTAATCAAGGCCCAAAGACTGGGGAAGAAACTTTGATCTTCCCTCTAACTGTCTGAAAGAATTTATTTATTTATTTATTTTTAAAAAGATTTTTATTTATTTATTTAACAGACATCACAAGTAGGCAGAGAGGCAGGCAGAGAGAGAGGAGGAAGCAGGCTCCCTGCTGAGCAGAGAGCCCAATGCGGGGCTCGATCCCAGGACCCTGGGATCATAACCTGAGCCAAAGGCAGAGGCTTTAACGCACTGAGCCACCCAGGTGCTCCTGTCTGAAAGAATTTAGATGTTTAAGAACCTGTTCGTAGACAAGGGATACATTAAATCACTGCATGTTAACAGGAACCAGGGTGGTGGACAGGGAGGGATTTAGCAAGTCTCTTTGTTAGAATTCCTCCCGATGTCCATTGTTTCCCCAGCAAACATTTGTTTACCAAACATTTACTTTTTCATCTTCCTGAGAATTTCCTTCCCTTTGAAGTCTTACACTCCTACCCCCCTCTCTTTAGTTCAGGATGACATATAAACCTCATTTTGCCTGACTGTCTCTGGAAACTCATGTGTATGTGGATTCCCCATATGTGCAAGTTTAAATTGGATTTTCTCCTGTGAATCAGTCTCATGTCAATTTAACTCTTAGACCAGGTAGAAGAAACTTGGAGGATAGAGAAAAATGTTTCCTTCCCAGCATCATCTTTAAAAGAATGGTGTTGTTCATCCATCCCCTTGTCACTGAGGATTGGTGTCCTTTGAGGAGTGGACGGTTGCAGATGGAGCAGGGAGAAAAGATTGGATGGTTGCTATGGTTACTGCAAAGCCACAGAGCTGTGAGTGCTGCTTTCCCTCCCCCAACATGTCCCCACTGGGGTCTGTTTCTGACCCTTGTGCCCTGGGCAGGCAGACCCATATGCCCAGGGCTGCCTCAGACACAGGCAGGCAAATATCTCATCTCACTGCTCTCGTTTCACAAAATGAGATGCTGCACTTTCCTCTTGCCTGGCTGTTGAGCCCCCACAGCTCATGCTGTGATGCTTCTTCCAGGAACTTCTCTTTCTAGGGCTGCACAAAAGCTGTAGGATCACATGACAACTTGTTGGAGCTGACAGCTAAATGAGTTTGGAGAGGATGAGGAGAACAGTATCGTCAAATTTGACACAGTTAGCTAGAGAACTGTCAACTCACAGGAAAAGGCAACCAGCTTGCTGAAGATGAGACCAAGCCAAAATAAGCCGACTGTTGGCACGGTTTTCCTTTTCAGTGCAGATTTAAGGAAGAGTGGCTACTAAATTCAGACATTGTCACATACATCACCTCTCCCACCCTCGCAATCACCTTATTAAGTTGGTATCAGGATTCATATTTTATAGTTGAGGATATCTTGGCTCAGAAGGGCTAAGTTGTTTGCTTGGATTACATGGCTAGACTTCAGAGTTGCCTCTCAGTAATTCTGAGGTCTTTGTCACCCTGAGGACAAATGTTTCCCCAAAACAAGATATGTTGGGTTTAATATACATACCCATGTACACAAATTGATAGATCTGCCCCATCTCCTTGACACATGGTGGACGAGTGGTCTCTGGTCTCTTCAATGGGTTTGCTGCTGGAGCACTCTTCAGTGATGGGCTCTAGCAGCAGTGACTCCCTCAAAGACCAGCCCACTCCCCAAATGGTCCTCCAAGACCTCTCAAGGAGCAGCAGACAGTGGCACAGGTGGACTAGAAAGTGAGCCCCAGTAGCCTCATCTGAGTCTCCTTTCTGAAGAAAAGTCTTGGTCAATTGGCCAAAGACTGGGAAGCTGGTTGAAAACGTCAGAACTCCAGTCCCGGAGATCCTAACTGTGTACTTATATAGGAGCCTGGGAATTTGCATTTGATTTAAGGACTCCAGGCAATTTGGACACAGGTTCCAGAAATTACACCGAGTCACCCTGGGCCCTGGAATGGGACATCAGCTGGAGCAGGGCAGAAAACATCTGGAAGGTTTTCCTTTCCATTGAGGCCACAAGGACAAATATTGTACCCAAATAAGGCTTTCAGAGGCTTTGAGTTTCAACAGACTCAGACCCTGCTTGGAACTGGGGAAAATAAAAATGAACTATAATATGTTGAAAGTTTCCAAATGGATGAACAGCCCCAATTAGCTTGTTCATTGTCAAGCTCAGCTCACTTGGGCCTCCTTGGTGACCATTGCTCTATATCCTATGCATAGACTTTAGTGGCTAATTGTACTTTGAGGTTAGTTAATGCCCATTATGGAAACAAAACAAATAGAACAAAACATCATCATTTACAGCTAGATTCAAGATCTTTCTACAGTGTTACAATGGGTTGTATTTGTATTACACGATAGCCCTCTATTGAAGCTTGCCAAAAAAGAGCTCATTTTCATTTTTGAAAAAAACTTTAAATGCCAAATGACACATATTTTTAATGGAGACATTTCTCTAGTCCATAAGGACAGGATAAAACTATTTAGAACACACTGTGACTTTTAGTGTGGTCTCTAATCAGCTAAGGAAAGGGATAGGCTAGGGGGAAGTCTCTTTAGAGGTTCTTAAATTGCTATGGCAAGAAACAGAAAAGAAATGAGCTGTATGCATAAATGTCTGAGTGAGGAGAATCTACCCAATGGTCAGATGTGACTGTTACATTATGCTGGAAGCAAACACTGCCTGTCTTTGAGAGATTTACAACCATATTCAAATATAAACAAACAAATACATAAAAAAACCAGAACCGAAGCAAAGTTGCCAAGTGGCCAAAGAATATCTATTTTCTCATTTCTCCCCTGTAACAGACCTTTACATTGCCAGAGTCATCAATGTGCCTAGCTAATTTTCCAGTCATCTTTGAAGAGAGAAGTGAGATATAATAAAAAGTTAAACGGAGCTCCCAGGAAAGTTCTTTACTCCCCGTATCTCTGCTTTCTGCCTGGAATGTATATGTGACTTCTGGAACTCCAGCAGTCATAATGAGACCATGAAGCAAACTTGATGATTAGAAGCCACAGCCAGGATGGTGAAGGAGAAAGATGGAGAATGTCCTCTATGGAAGAAAATAGGCCTTTGTTTTGTTTAGGGTACTGTTTTTTGCTATATAAACTTGAAGCTATCCTGTGCCAGGTACCGTTCCAGTACTAGGGTTGAGGAAGAGTAAAACATACTAACAGTTCCTGCCTCATGAAGCTTGTAATTTTTTTTTTTTAAGCACAATGTAGGGCTTGAACTCACAACCGTGAGATCAAGACCTAAACTGAGATCAAGAATTAGATGCTTAACCAACTGAGTCACCCAGGAGCCCCATTAAGCTTATAATTTAGTTGGAAGAGCAATAATAAACAAGATAAAGAAATAAAACATATAGTTTGTTAGATAGTAACAATGACTAAGGAGTAAATAAATAAGGCAGGGGAGCGGGTATGAAGTGTGGAGGTTGGGGGAAGCCTTGACATTTTAGAGTGTAGCCACGGATCCCATGGGACTTGACCAAGGTAGTGACTGAGGTGCCATTTGTATAAAGACCTAAAGGAAATAAGGAAGAGAGCAGAGGGATTTCTGGTGGAAGAGCATTCTAGTTGGAAAGAACAACAAGCACAAAAGCTGTGAGGCCAGAATTTTCCAGAATTAACAAGGGCTTGGCATGGGTGGAGTGTGATGATTGAGGGGGAGGGTATTAAGAGCTGATGTTCAAGAAGTGATGGGGCCAGGTCCAGCAGGCCCTCATGGCCAGTAGGAGGGATTTTGGCTTCTACTCTGAATGAGATGGGGCCACACAGAGGGTTCTGAGCAGGGGAGTCATGAGATCTGCATTGTAGAGGAACAGAACCATTGTGGTTACTGGGTTGAGATGAGGCAGCAGAGGGCCAAAGTGGAGGCTCAGAGACTGATGAGAAGGCGACAGAATCATCGAGGGGAGAGGCGGTGGTGGCCTGGGCCCCAGTGAAAGCAGGGGAGGTAGGCGGGTGGGGGATCCTGGATACTAGGGAGAGCCATTACAATTACTGGTGGCCGGGACGCCTGGGTGGCTCAGTTGGTTGGGCATCTGCCTTCTGCTCAGGGCATGATCCTGGGGTCCTGGGATCGAGTCCCAAGTCTGTTTCTCCCTCTGCCTTCTGCTCCCCCTGCTTGTGCTCTCTCTCTCAATCTCTGACAAATAAATAGAACCTTTAGAAAAAAAAAAAATCCTGGTGGCCCAGTCAGGTTGGCACGGTCAGTAGAACATGCAACTCTTGATCTCAAGATGATGAATTCAAGTCTCACATTAGGGGTAGAGTTTACTTAAAATAGAAAAAGGATTACTGGTGGACCGAACATACATGTAAGAGAGTCGAGGGGGACTCTGAGCAACTGGAGGGATGGCGGTGCCATCAACTGATTGGAGCAAACTGTTTCCTCCACCCTCATCCTCAGTGGGAGGAGCAGATTTGGAGGCGGAATAGCAGTAGGTCAGTTTTGGGTGTCTGTTTTTTTTTTAGGATTTCTTTGGGGGGAACACTTGGGTGGCTCAGTTGGTTGAGTGTCTGCCTTCAACCCAGGTTGTGATCCTGGGGTCCTGGGATCTCATCCCGCATTGGGCTCCTTGCTTGGTGGGGAGCCTGCTTCTCCCTCTGCCTGCCATTCCCCCTGCTTGTTCTTACTCTCTCTTTCCCTGACAGATAGATAAATAAAATCTTAAAAAAAGAGATTTTTAAAAAGTAATCTCTACACCCAACGTGGGGCTCAAATTCACGACCCTGAGATCAAGAGCTGTACACTCTATAGACTGATCCAGCCAGGCACCCCAGTTTTGGATATTTTGAATTGGAGATGCCCATTAGATGCCAAGTGGAGATGTTGAGCAGAAATGGGCACAGAAGTTGGAATTCAGGGAAGAGGTCCGTCCTGGGAGCCATCACGATGTAGACGGTATTCAATGTCCCGTGACTGGAGGGGGTCACCGAGTGAGTGAGTGTGGAGGAAAAAAGGGATCTGAACCCTGAACCATGGGCCGCTCTGCTGTTCAGAGATGAGGAGGCAAGGTGTAGCCAGTAAAGAGAGCTGAAGAGAAAACTAGAGCCGAAGGAGGAAAACCAGCAAGCCCGAGGCCATCACGGCCAAGAGAAAAAAAATACTGGGGAGAGAGTGAGAGATGGTGTTCATTGCTCATCAAACCAGCCATAGAAACACTTCTGAAGTGTTCTCGGTACATAGTAAGCAAGAATCCAGTTCATGGAAGGTGGTACTGTATAACACACACACACACACACACACACACACACACACACACACTGCATTAGTGCCTTGCAGCAGAATTTTCCATGATGATGAAAATGTTGTCCACCTGTGCAGTCCCACACTGAGCACTTGAACATGTGCCTGGTGTAGAAACTACACTGTGGGAGGGGCTGAAGCACTGTAGGCGGAGTGAAACTCAGTTCAAACAAAACAAGATGCCCATATGTACCTTATTCATACAAACACCAAACACCCTTAGGGGTACATTCACGCCAGGTGTGACACTCCATATCCCTTTCCCTAATCCTCCCACCCCCAGACCCTAGCATCCCCTCCATACACAACCATGTACCCTTCATTTGAAAAAGGAAGCCCTGGGATGCCTGGGTGGCTCAGTTGGTTAAGCGGCTGCCTTTGGCTCGCGTCATGATCCCAGCGTCCTGGGATCGAGTCCCACATCGGGCTCCTTGCTCGGCAGGGAGCCTGCTTCTCCCTCTGCCTCTGCCTGCCACTCTGTCTGCCTGTGCTTGCTCTCTCTCCCTCTGTCTCTGACAAATAAATAAATAAAAAAATCTTAAAAAAAAAGCTTAAACATTAAAAAAAAAAAGAAAGAAAAAGGAAGCCCTAATATATTAATTAGTACCCCATTTAATTAAAATTAATTGAATGTTAAAATTTAAGAAGCCACACGTGGCTAGTGGCTACTGTATTGGACAGAACGGATCTCTAGTCTATCCCGTGACCTGTAATAGACGTTCTCTTTTCAGATTATCAGCCTAATCATTACATGTTTTAGCTTAGTAAGTGAGGGGTACGGAGACCCCCTTCAGTAGAGTTTCGGAAGTCAGGTACAGCGGAGAGGACAACGTGTGAGCAAGCGAAGAACCTTCAGAACCCTGGAGAAAGTGGGCTAGACCTTCAGATGCCCCAGGACTCAAATCTTGGTTCTGTCACTTAGCTGTGAGCCCCCTAGTGAGTTTCTGAATCTCTCCAAGCCAGCTTCATCCTCTGAGAACAGCCCTGACCTCCAGGCAGCGACGGTTAACCCATTTGCATGGTCTGGTGCAAAATAAAAATGGGGATATTAATGTTGGACAATTATTGAGAATCTCAAACCGGCACCAGGGGAGCACAGAGCTAGGCGTTGGCCCTCCTGAGTGTGTGGCCCATGTGGCTGCAAGGGGGCACACCCATGAAGCTGTCGCTAGGGTCTGAGAAGGGGTGCTGGGTGGTCCAAGGGTTGAAAACAGTAGTGGGTTCTGGGAGCTGAGCCAAGACTAGAGTGTTCGCTGCTGCTGCTGCTGCTGGGCTGGGCTGGGGTGAGGGGTGTGGAACGCGGGGTGCGGGGAGTGGGGGAAATCTTTCCTGGCATCCAATCTGGATCTTCTCTCTTTCCATGTCCTTAGGCTACTTTACAGCAAATCTTTTCTAGGCCTATTTGTTTTCTGGGTCTGAAATGACCACAGTCTAGCTCCAGGTAATTTACCTCCATCAAAGGTTGGCCAAGAGGCCAGCTCTGTGGCTCGTGGATCGGCAACAGGGTCTTAAGAGGCCAGAGAAAAGGAGGGAGTTGGGAGGTTAGGTTAAGTTCCGTGTCTTCCTATTTTCTCATAAGCACCTTTTTTTATTTTGAAAGATTCTATTTTATTTTATTATTATTTTTAAAGATTTTATTAATTTGAGTGGGGCCAGGGGGAGAGCACAAGCAGGGGGAAGGGGCAGTGGGAGAAGCATGCTCCCTGCTGAGCAGGGAGCCTGATGCGGGACTTGATCCCAGCATGACCTGAGCTGAAGACAGATGCTTAACTGACTGAGCAACCCAGGTGTCCCCTCATAAGCACCTTTAAAGCCAAAAAGCAGCCCCATGAACTCCCAAACAAAGAACAGTGAGTCCAAGGGTAGGGAATTGCTCGTTTCCCTCTGGAGTAAAGCTCGGGAGGAGGGACCTCTGTCTGGTGCTTTCTGGCGACAATCTTGGAAACCATGCAGTGGGTGTGACCAGGAGCAGGGCTGAGTGTTGGGAGCTGGATTTGGCAGGATTTGGAGGGCTGCAAGGTGCTATGCTCTGTGGCTCTAACACCAGATTCCCAGGCATCCCTGACCTGGGGAGGAGCTGTCGACACTAAGCCCAGAGAGAGCCTATGGGTGGGGGCAGTGTCCCTGAGGCTGCTTCCCCCGAAGTTCAAGGCCTCCTGGAGGAAGGAGAAAAGACGGAGGGAAGGAAGGGAAGAAAGGATCCCATGGGAGCCCTGAGCCACTTTGGCGGCCCCTTACCTCATCCCTGGATCCCAGGAGCCGTGCCCCCAGGGCTGAATGGAGCCACAGAGTAGGAGGAAAGGCTGTACATTTGCCGTCCCGCCTCTCGCGTGTTTGCGTCCTTGGGCAAGTGACTCCATCTCACTGGCTCTCCTTTTCGCATCAGTAAACTGGAGATGGAGCATTGCCACTGCAATCATCAGAGGCTGCCGCGAGAGAAGGCTTGGAAGCTTCTAGCATACAGTATTTGGCTGGCATCAAATTCCTTCCCTCCGTCTGGCTGTCTCCCCCCGCCCCCACTCTGCCTGATGTCCCCGGCAGAGTACAGTTATGTCTCTATTCTGACCATGAACGTAGCAGATGTTACTGCTGGGCACCTGCTGTGCTGGGCAGCATGAGGAAGGTGAACCAAGTGCAAAAACATGGACTCCTACCTCCGAGAGATGTACAACCGTGCTGAGCAAGACGCAGGTAAATACAAACTTCCAACTAATGAAACTGATGTACCTCAGTGCCAAGTATCAGGGATCCTAAGGATGACTGCCATTTAGAGGGAGAACTTGGTGGGGCTGGAGGGCTTCTTGGAGGAAGTGGTAGGTAGGAGTTTCTGAAATGCTGGAAGGATTTTCATAGGGAAGAGGGGTTAGGTAGCGCAACTTCTGGTGGAGGGTTGTCCAGGAACAGTGGCATGAGCCAATAATAGGGCAGGAGTGCCCATGATGCCCCCCTGAAGGTTTTGAGTGCCATTGGGATGGAGCTCTGAGGTCATGGGTTCAATGGAGGAAGAGGTCCGGAGAGCTCAGGAGGACCAGGTGGGAAACTGTAGGTGCCCAAACTGCAGCAGGAGATCCAGGACTTTATTCTGCGGGACAAACCTGGAGGCACAAAGGGATTGTGCCTTTCCTGACACAAAGGAATGTCACAAAGGAATGACATGATGAAGTATGGCAGGAGGGAGAGGGAAAGTCTAGGAGAAGGATCTAAAGCAATCAAGGTGAGTGACAGGGGTGAACCGAAGTTTGATTTAATATCTGGGCCTGGCTAGGACTGGAATAGTCCAAGCATTTTGGAGATGGACATGACCTTGGATGATTTACTCTTGTGTAGACATTTGAGAAACAGAACCCTACTCAAGGCCACCCAGCTAGTAGGGGCAGAGTCAGGAAATGAACTCACGTTAAAGGTTTGGGGCAAGAGGATGAGGAAAGAATGACTCCGCCTCTGGAGGGGTCAGGTCTGGGGCACACGGGGACATGTAACTTGATGAATCCAGCAGGCTGCTGAAGATGTGAGTCTGATGCTCGGGGAGGTATCAGCTAGGGTTTGGGGATGATCTCATCCTAGAATAGAGGACACGGTTAGAACCCCAAGAGGCAGTGTGCTGAGAGAAAAGGCCAGAAGCCCAAAGACTGAATCTTGCAGTCCAGGAGAAAGGGTAACCACAGAGGTTAGAAGTGGCCCAGATGTGAATGTGGTGATCAAGGAAACAAGTGTTGGTTAGTGCCATCCAGGGGCTTGGACACTTGGCTCCGATTCCCCCCAGCCACACTCAGGCAGATGGCAGCAAACTCTTTGACTCCACTCCCACTAAGACACAGGGTCTTTGCTTCCTTCCCTTAAAAGTTGGCGGGCTCTGTGGTGAATGTGCCCAGAGACTAGGATGGAAGGGATGCCATGCCGGCTTCCAGGTGCAAGTCTCCAGAGACAGGCTGCAACGACTTTCTGCTCTGAGAACACTCTCTTGGAACACAGCCACTGTGTTGTGAAAAAGCCCCTGAAGTCCTGGAGAATGGTCCAAGGGAGGAGGAATCCAAGCTCCTGGTCGGTGGCTAGTAGACTCGCCAGCTATGTGATGCTACCATCTTGAAAGGAGAATCTAGTTGAGTTGCCCAGGGAGGTAAGCCATTCCTGAAGAGTTCTGCTCTGATTTGCGAGCAAAATAAAGATCGTTCCTAAGTTACTAAAGTGTGGGGTGTTTGTTATGCAACAATATCCTGCCTCCTCAGTACAACTGGGTCTCTTCTCCAAGGGCAAGGTTAATGGTGGGGGACCCATTGGAGGTTCCCTCTCCCCCACAGCCTCCCTTTGCTTCTGTTCTGGTGGTTGGTGACCTGCATGGGACTTAGGGCTCCATTTCAGTCAATGGCAAGGGTGGCCCAAGACCTCTGGGGGGGTGTCAGGAGAGGTCACACAGAGAGGCTCACGGAGTCTCAACAAGGGCAGAACAGAGCAGGCTCTGGTCCCTGAGTTACCCACTGGAAGCCCAAAGCCCGGCACCCGGTACCAGAAACACCCAGAAAAGACAATGTCAGCTGAGCCCTTGCTAAGCCTGTCGTGATAAACTGGGGCCTCAGCTGAACCAGGGAACAAATAGCCAAAGCATTTAAACAACTCGATGCCCGTTTTTCTTTCCTGTACATTTGTTTATTTAAAAAAGTGTAGGAAATGAATAAAATGGTACCTAAAAAGTATCTACAACAAAATAAATTATTCCCCATTAAGCATTGAAGAGCCACACAAACCAGTCCTCTAACCTTGACCAAGGTCACATTCCCAAGGGCTTACGCTCCCCACCCCCACTCTTCCTGAGGCTCTCCCCCCACTTTGTGCTGGGCACAAACTGACTGCAGCCTTTGAGTCCTGACCTATATGAGCCGGGCTCCCTCACCAGCATCGTGGATGAGTGAGGAGGCAGCCCAGGCATTTGCAGACCCAACAGGGAAGGGCATGCAGTAGGCGACCGCCAATGTGTCCAAGTGGTTGTTGGTGACCCTGACGTATTTTACCTAAGTGAGGTCTGGGCTTTAAAGAGTCAGAGGGATGTTGGACTGGCTCCTCCGGGGAGACATATAGCTTCAGAGAACATTAAATTCTCCTGAGGTCTCAGGAAGGCAGCATCAGGTCCTGGAGTTTTGAGCTCTTGGTTCAAAGCAAATGGCCCCAAGGGGCCCTTGGAAGTAAAGGCAGAGCGTGTGACGTCAACTAGGTCAAGGGTGGCGCGTCACCCTCTGTGGCCGTGGGATGCAGAACACGGGGGCCAGGACTCCAACGGTGATTATAAGTCATGATACAATGTCGGTTGGAGGGAGGAAGCCCCAGTCCTCCTTATGTAGGGGGAGCGATGTCAAGAGGCTGAAGGTAACTGGGCAGGAGCCCGCCTTTTAAAAGGGAAAGGTGCCAGGGGTCTCACCCAGGGTGTCAGCCAAAGAACAAACTCTTCCTTCTGGAAAGAGTTCGAGAGGCCTTGGAACACACACCATTTAGGAGATTGCAAAACTCCTTTTCTTGGAAGCAAAGTAGCACAGGCAAGCAAGTCTGGGCAGTGCGTCTCCAAGGTGAATTCACTGAACACGATGGAGCACATTTATTTTCTAAAGGAGGTTTAGCCGCTGAAACATTGACCTTTGGACCATGTCGGACGAGCCGGAACATGATCTCTCTCCTCGTGGATGAGAGCAGGGCCCAGAGAGGCTGGTCATTAGTATAAAAGAGGGATGCGGGCCATGAATGAGAAAACACTTTCCTGAAACACACCAGCCTCGACGCCTGTCTTCTCCTGTGATAAGAGGCACGTAAGGAGCCCAAACTTTCCATTTCATTATGAACAAATCAACCATCCCGGGGAGTGGGGGGTGGTGGGGGCAGTGATCAGTAGCCACACTCAGCATCAGTGAGGGAGGCGAGAGGGAGTGGTGAGGACTGGGGCGAACCGGGGGAACCAGGAGCCCCACCGGCTGCTGCCAAGTGAGTGTGAGCCCTAGCAATGGCCAGATCTCCTGATCTGGATTTTTATGCAAAAAATTGCATGATTTTAAATGTTAGGAACGAATTCTTCAAAAAGATTCTGCAGGCCAAACAAAACACACACCTGTGGGCTGGGTCGTTTCGCAGTCTCTCTCTCTCTTGCAGCAGGATGGTGTAATAGGCAAAATCTTAGATTCCCAAAGACGTCCATGTCCTAATCCCCCAGAACCTGAGGATATGTTACCTTAGGTGACAAAAGGGACTTGTCAGTGTGATTAAATTACAGATCTTGAGATGGGGAGATCTTCCTGGATTATCTGGGTGGGAGGGCTTTATAAGTGAAAGGTCCATAGAAGGCAAAGAAGGAAGGAGGGGCCTCAGTGTGACTGTGTCAGCATGAGTGACATTGTGTGACCAGCCATCGGAGGCCTGGAGTGTCTCTAAAAGCTCAAAGAGGCAAGGAAAGCGATTCTCCCCTCGAACCTCCAGAAGGAAGGCAGTTCTGCTGACTCCCTGATTTTAGCCCAGTGGGACCCACTTTGCCCT
This sequence comes from Mellivora capensis, assembly GCA_004024625.1. Taxonomy (NCBI): domain Eukaryota; kingdom Metazoa; phylum Chordata; class Mammalia; order Carnivora; family Mustelidae; genus Mellivora; species Mellivora capensis. The sequence continues at coordinate 14,043 of PISX010024103.1, read as the reverse complement.
TCTGGTCTCTAGAACTTTAGATAAGAAATCCAAGTTGTTTTAAGCCACCATGTTTGAGGTAATTGGTTACAGTAGCAACAAGGAGCGAATAGGGTGGCCATTCTCTGGTGTATTTTTAGACATTGCTAGAGGTTGAAAATACTCTCTAAGTTCCTCTTTTTAAATGCCAAAGCATGGCTGGAGAGGGGATGGAGAGCCACACACACAGCAATTCAAGGACATTTTTCTTACTTCTAGGACTCGAGATAAATCCGTGCGGTGGGATAACCACAGGCAGAGCAAGAGAACCAGGAAGTTGTTTCTCAGAGCCCTCAGACACACCCTCTTTTGGCCGGACCCATAGCAAATTATTCCCACCTTCCAGGGGACAGGCACCTGTTTATCTAGTGGTTGGTAGAAGTCAAAACCCAGCCATCCAACCAGCTCGCGTGAGCTGTCACCATGTCAGGTAAAAAGAGCTACGTGGTTTTGCATTTGGTTTCTTAAATATATGGGACCACCAAATAAATAATAATAATAATAATAATAAGGCACAATGTCATTTCCATCCAGGGCGCTCCAGTGGGAGCAGGGACCTTGAATGGGCTCCGAGGGATTGGAATTGTTGCCCTGAAGAGGTCCAAATCCAAATCCAAGTCCAGACCTCCTTGACAACCTCGTGCTTGGCGACTCACAGCTCTCCCCTCTCATTACGGGCTGGTTTACAACTCAACCTGAGTTTAGAAGGACATGGACTGTGACAATTGTATCCAAGTCGGAGTTCATCACTTTCAACATCCTATCTTTGGAATGAGTCCACTTGGGACTCGGAGGTCGGTGGCATCCTGAAGAACCTCCTGCTGTTCCTTCCATGTAATTCCTCTTTAGGATTTCTGCTTGAGACCCCTGTTTTAGGCAAAGTCTTCGGGATGGGTCCAAGTTACTCCCCAGGCCCCTCTGGCTCATGGGCGTCCAGCAAGGGAATATCTGTATTCCTGTTGTTGGGGTGGGAGAAGGTATATGGTTCACTGTCAGACTCAGCGGGGAAGCCAGCGGATGGCTCGTCTGTGGTCAGCTTTGCAGTCGGGGCCCTGGAGCATACGGGGGGTGGGGACGGGGGGCAGTCCCCCGTGGGCCCCTGGAAGGGCCGGTAGGTGTCCACCTCTGGCTGCAGGAAGGAGCCGCTGGGATCCTGTAGGAGATGCCCGTACACCATGGTGTCGTCGATGACAGCATACACATGGGAGTCATTGTCCTTTCGGCCTTTCTGAAACTTTTTGGGCTGCATTGGCATCTGGGTGTTGATGTTGCCATTGTAGATGCCTACAGGCGGGCCTTTGTTTTCCTTCCTTTTCCTACTGAGAGAAGGGGAACAAGACAGAGTCAGGAAGAGCAGGATATTAGCTGTGCTCCCTTTGCATAGCCCTACTGGAACTGAGGCCCTTTGGGGTTCTCGTATGGGCCCCCCCAGGTACCCTCAAATCCCTTAGCCCTCGAAACTGAAACTACTATCTTTGTGGGAGCATAGCGTGGTTGAGAGAGGGCCTGTTTAACACTGCTCTTGGATTTGCTTCAGTGGATGCAGGGTATCCAGGGGTGGGAACAGCTGACAACCAGCCTGTCTTTGCCCCGAGAAAGGATGGTGGCCCAGGACGACCACATCTGGTGTGGTCACGTCCCCGCCAACCCTCTAGGATGCTGCCTTTCCCGTAGCTAATGCTTCATCCCTCTTTTGCATGGGTACAAGCTCTGACCATCTGGATTCTAAATGATAGAACAGAGGGAGACTCGGGATGCAAGGCTGTGTCTTGGTTTTTAGCTGGAGTTGGGGACAGTGGGACTCACTATTAGCAGAGGGATCCAGGAACAGCCTGCATAAAGGGACAGAGCTCAAAAGAAGACAACATTCTGGCTGGGGCCCGCCAGAGCTCCTAGCAACGCCATTAACCTTTGCTTTGTAATGTTCTTTGGGACTTGAGTGTGGATGGGCATTAGCACTCTTCATGGGGGAAAACAAAGCTTCGCCCTCCATCTCCACGAGCCAAAAGCAGGGGACGCTGGCTTTTTAGCTGACCGATGATTCAAATGGAGGACATTAGCTCAATTAACATAATGGACCCTATAATGCACTGACAGCTCACTAATTGTGGACAGGCTCTCTGTCCTTTTCTGAGATAAAAATAATGTAGTACATTCAGCTTGTAACACTGGATCTCTGGCTAGGATGATGGGTTCCAAAGGCTCCCACCCAAAACCCTGAGATGGACACTCCTCCCTTTGTGCTTCATGGAGCCTCGATCGTCTCCGCCAGTGTTCTTCTCAGGCCAGAACTGGGGCAGTTTAGAGACGGAGGCAAGGGCTGGACCCTCCTCTCACCCAGTTCCCTTCCTGAAGAGGACACCATGCTTTCTGATCTGGGTGGCAGAGACCGCACCACAGACAAGAAAGTTTCCTAGAGAAACCATAAAAATGAAAGAAGTCCTTTCCCCCCGTGTGGATCTACACAATCCCATTTCATGGAGAAGAGGCTTTTCCTTGGATCTGTCACAGGTAGCCCCTTCCCCATCACTGGAGATGTTTCTAGATAGTCTCACTGTGGATCGGGAATTTTAGTTGTTTGCTCACAGCCCCAGTTTAAAAAAAAAAATCTTTAGCTTGTTGCAAGGCTGACTCATGCTAAGGAAAGCAATTTCACTCTCCCTCACGGCTTTAATCAGAAATACGCGCAGAATTGATAAAATCTAGTGGCAGCCCATATTCTGTCTCAAAAGGTCAACACTTTGGTCATAAAACAGCAGCTGTCATCCTGAGGGGGTGGAAGGTGAGATGAGTCAGGTAACTGGGTCTTCCTTCCTCTCGCCCATGGGGCTTGCTTTTTGGCGCCTGTCTGGAGTCCCATAAGCAAGCACAAAAAAGTTTAAGAAACCGGAGGAGAACCAGCTCAGGTGGCATGCATTTGCTCTCCAAGTGACCCAAGTGACAGAGGATGCAGGCTCAGAGACCTGGGCTGGCAGGACTGACATGAGCATTTTCCTGCTAAGATCATCTCCGATGACCAGTGTCCAGTAAATGATTCCCAGGGGACTCACGCTAAGACAGTTGTGTAAACACCGCAGGCTAACGTGTCACCGGCCACATCTTCTGTCCCTCCCCTCCCAAGCATAGCTCACATCTGGCAATATTATTCAACACCGATCCCTGGGAGAGGAATAGGAAGCCAGAAGAGAAGTCAGTAATTAACGACAGCTCTGATCTGGGTGATCTAAGGAGGTGTCAGATCAGCCAAAGACAGTTTGAGAAATTCCACCTACTTCTTTTTCACAAAGCAAATGATGAGTCCGAGGGCAAACAGCAGTAAGGCGCCACCTCCCACGACTGCGATGACGACGACAGTCAGGTCTGTGAGCAGAGACACAAGGAGGAGGGATGAGGAGACATGGGGGTGGTCAGGTGGATGAGGAACTGGGGCAGACAAGTCTCCGGAGATGGCCACCATCCCTTCCTTCCTTCCCTGTACACAGACGCTGCTCCTGACAGTGAGAGGAGCCTATGTCCCTTCTTCTGGACTCTTCTTGACTTGCCGGTGCTGGAGCCCTTTAGAGGCCTGACAACTTCCTGTAGTTTCTGTCTGAGGGAGAGCCAGTCAGTCACCATGAAAGAAGTCTGAGGCCACCATCTTGTGAGGAAGCCCAAGCCAACCATGTGGATACTCCGTGAGCACAACGGACCAAGGAACCCAGCTGAAAGTATCAAGGCTGCCAGCATCTGTCCCCAGATGACCCATCCCTAGCACCCTCTAGCTGTTCGAGGCATCTGGCAGCAGCCCCACGTATCTAAGAGCAATATCTGTCCAAATTCCCAACCCGTGGAGTTTCGAGCAAACAAAGTCTGCAGTCTAAGCTACTGAGTCTTGGGGCTGTTTGTTAGGTGGTGAGAGAGAATGAAAACAAACTGGGAGCCCTACTGGCTCCCTTCCAAAGGCTACTCTGGGCCTACCCAGGGGTGTGTCCACCCAAGCGCCACAGCCTAGATGGGAGAGCAGGACAGAGGGCTGTAGGGGAAAGCAGGGAAGCAAAAGTCAGAAGTGAGGGTGCTAAGGACAGGGTTGTTCTATCTGTGTTGTCCTTTTCCTACAGTTGTACAAAGGACAGAGGGAATAAATCAGACAGGGAGCCCTGCACCAAACAGGGATTTAGAAGTTTTTGCTTGTTCAACAAGAAAGCAAAAAAGAGAGAAATCAAAATAGAAATAAATGGGGCACCTATTTGGCTCAGTCCATGGAGCAGGCGACTCTCAATCTTGGGCTTGTGAGTTTGAGCCTCACACTGGGTGTAGAGATTGCTTAAATAAAGAAATAAAACTAAAAAAAAAAAAAAAAAGTAGTAGAAATAAATGACAGAAAATGAATGTAAAAGAGTCAGAAAACCCAGGGCCTACCCTGAGAGTACTGAGAGTATGGGAGAGCTTCTCACTTATGGCTTCTGGTTTACATCAGTTCTCTTGATGCTAACAGGTGTGTGGCTGTGGGTGGACACACCGCCTCTCTGACCGCCAGGAAGGGAATGGGCCAGAGAAGCAACCTCCACGGTCCCTTCTGGTTCCAACACTCCGGGATGCTCTGTGACTACTTTGGAATAAAGGCAAATGCGACCCCACCACAACCGCTGTGTCACACAGGCATTTCCTGAGTGGGCAGATCTTGCAACTGTGAGCAAAAGGCCTGCCACCGAGGGCATCTTGTGGATTCCCATGTTTCCCAGGACTCAGTAAAAAATGCCAACGCCAAGGGGTGCCTGAGTAGCTCAGGTACTTGAGTGTCTGACTCTTGATTTTGGTTCAGGTCATGATCGTGGGGTTGTGCGACTAAGTCCTGTATTGGGCTCTGTACTCCTAGCACAGAGTCTGCTTAAGATTCTCTCTCTCTCCCTCTGCCCTTCACCCTGCTTATGCACACACACACACACACTCCCCCCCCCACATATATACTATCTCCCAAATAAATAAATAAATAAATAAAATATATAAAAAAAAATAATGCCAGTGCCAAGTTCTGTGTTACACTTTCCAGGTCCCCATATTTGAATCCCCAACACTTGAATTCCTAATGATACTTCTATGAGGTAGTTTTTACCAACTACCCTCTAAGACACGTAAGGTGAACAGAGTGAAGAGCCTTTCCCCACACCAGAGAGAGATTAATAGTAAATGACAGTGATAGATGGATGACAAAATTGCCCTAGTTCTCCCCATTTCTCCCTGAACCATGTCCTATACTATGTGACTCTGCAGCTCCTCCCACCAAAAGGGGAGTCTATCTGTCCATCCCTTGGATTCTTTGGTAGGGCCAAAGAATCTGTAGAAGGGATGGTGGGAGTTCCTAACTCAAACATCAAGAGACCTTGTGTGCTTCCTCCAGAATCTCTTGTATCTCTCTGCCTCTACCATGAGAACAAGGCCCAGGCTGGAGTGACAGGGAGGATGAGGAGGAAAGCTAAGGAACCTGGTTATTCCAGCAGATTGTGATTATGCCCATATATGTGAAAGTGCATGGCCAAGATCAGCAGAGTCCTCTGGCTGCACACAGCTGCCCACAGGTGCAGGAGTGAGTGAACCTGGATAAGCCCAGCTCACACCAGCATCACCCAGCCAATGTGTAAGCAATAAGAAATGGCTGTCTTTAAGGCCCCGAGTTCTGGGGTGGTTTGTTATACGGCATGAGCAATGCAAACACTGACTGATACATGGACAGTCAGTCATGTTTTCTGACTTGCCTCACAGGCTTGCCCCCTACCCTTCAGATGCCAATTTGCTGTCCACCACCACCCTCTCACAAGACCTTGCAGGCCCTTACCCATAGTCCTTGGGGTAAGCAACACCCAGAAGAACAGGTCCAGCTGCTTGCCACTCACAGGGCTGCAGTTGGAGATGTTGACCCAGAAGCTGTGGTGGTGGAAGCTTGGCTTGGGGAGCACCTCATCCTCCAGGCTGAAGATCTCCTCCGCCTTGCTCCGCTGCTCCTGGATGATCATGAACGCACGTCCCGTTTGGCAGACAACGCCGGTCCGCTCCTTGAGGAAGGTCAGGCAGGCTACCTGGTTACTGGGCACACTGATGTTCCAAGACACGGACGTGAGTGATGGCAGTCCCCGGTCCCAGTTAGGGCTCCTCAGGTAGACCTTGCCTTTTGTGTCTGGGGTCACTGTGAAAATACCTTCCTCTGCAGGAAAGGGGAGAGAATCCACACAAGATGTTTCACCGAATCAAAATTGATGTTAACCTGTCTAGCCTTTTTCTAGAGTTTTCTGCAATGACAGAAAAGTTCTTCATAGGCTCACCCCATTTTATTAGGCTTTGCAGATTCTGTCTCCCCCCCACCCCCAAAATTGGAGATTTGTGGCAACCCTACATTGAGCAAGTCTATGGCACCATCTTTCCAATAGCATTTGCCACTTTGTGTCTCTGTTGTCACATTGTGGTGATTCTTGTGACATTTCAAACTTTTTCATTATTGTATTTCCTATGGTGATCTGTGATTGGTGATTGTAACTTGTTAGCATTTTTTAGTAAGGAAGGTATTTTTTATTTCTTTAAAAGACTTTATTTATTTATTTATTTATTTTTTTTTTAAAGATTTTATTTATTTGAGAGAGAGGCAGTGAGAGAGAGCATGAGCGAGGGGAAGGTCAGAGGGAGAAGCAGACTCCCCATGGAGCTGAGAGCCCGATGCGGGACTCGATCCCGGGACTCTGGGATCATGACCTGAGCCGAAGGGAGTCGTCCAACCAACTGAGCCACCCAGGTTTAAGTAATCTCTGCATCCAATGTGGGGCTTGACCTTACGATCCCGAGATCGAGAGTTGCACACTCTACCAAGTGAGTGAGCCATGCAACCCGGCAATAAAGAATTTTAAAATTAAGGCATGTATGTTGTTTTCTTATACAGTGCTATTGCACACTTACTAGACTACAATATGGTGTAAATAGAACTTTTGTAGGCATCGGGAAACCAAAAAACTCATTTCGCTTGCTTTATTGAGGTCTGGAACCCAACCCACAATCTCTCCTGGGTGCTTGTATCTGCACTGTCCAGGCAAGCACGTAGCCATCACCACATGTGTTTGTAGGAGACCCGAGATGTGCTGGATGTGACTGAGGAGCTGAATTTTTAAATTTTGCTATTAATTTAAATATAAATTGCCACACATACCCCATGACTATTGGTCAGCCCAAAGATTAGAGTCTCGGGTGAGGTGCTCAGGTCTTTTGAACAAAACCAACCAACCAAACAACAGCAACAAAACCCCAGGCTAGTTGGCCAAACTGCAGGTTATCGCTAAAAGCTTCCTTTCAGAAACACCCTCCGCACTAAGATTCACCCTATGCTCTGCTCCACGGTGGGATGGGTACACAGCGATTTCTACGTCCGAGATCAAACCACTTCCGATTCTGGGAAGAATGGTAGAAATGCAAAGCTTAAGGCCTCTGACAGACACGTCAGCTGACCTTCAGGCGAGATGCAACTCCAACATTCCGCACTGAGAAGAGTATATATCTCATTCTCTAAGTCTCCCCAGAAGGAGTTTCTCAGGGAGCTGTGGGGATATCAGGCAGCCTGGACTGACCTTACTCTTATGGCCAAAGATTCTTCTCCCTCCCCACTCAGGTCCCTGAGAACAAAGTATGAAGTGAGCCTCAGATAAAAGTCTTGGTCAATTTTTTTTTTAAAAGAATTTATTTACTTATTTGACAGAGAGAGAGAGAGAGAGACGCAGTGAGAGAGGGAACACAAGCAGGGGGAGTGGGAGAGGGAGAAGCAGGCTTCCCGCTGAGCTGGGAGCCTGATTCAGGGCTTGACCCCAGGACCCTGGAATCATGACCAGAGCCAAAGGCAGATGCTTAACTACTGAGCCACCTAGGCGCCCCAGTCTTGGTCAATTTTTTAAAATTTTATTTATTTATTTGACAGAGATCACAAGTAGGCAGAGAGGCAGGCAGAGAGAGAGAGAGAGAGAGAGACAGACAGACAGACAGACAGAAGAAGGCTCCCTGCTGAGCAGAGAGCCTGATGCGGGGCTCGATCCCAGGACCCTGAGACCATGACTGGAGCCAAAGACAGATGCTTAACTACTGAGCCACCCAGGTGCTCCAGTCTTGGTCAATTTTTAAATAGTCTCTGACTTTGAGCCACTTGTAATGGCGACTGTGACTTTGAAAACCAACCACGGAGAGCTCACTGTTGCGAGGGATTTAAACCCCACTCACTACCCAGCACCCTGAAGATCAAACACTAGCCTTCCGGGAGGGGCTGTGCCCTGTGCTGAGAACAGGACCCTGGTGCTCTGGAGGCCCATCTCTCCCCAGCCTGCCTTCCTCTGTGCACGTCACGTCACATTCCCAATTGTCGAAGCCGACTCACAAAAATGCCTGGGTAAGGATTTTTATGCTCCCACCTTAAACATCCAGGAGTCGGGAATATTTGCTTAGCTCTCCTCTAAGCCCCCGTCTGCTTCCAAAAAAGGCTTGAATTTGATTATTTGTTCTGCTGCCTGCCAACGGTCACCTCCCACGGTCAGAGCCTTATTTCTAATTCCCGGGATTTTCCACACTAGGTGAATGGCGGAGTCCAGCTGAGGTCATACTGCCTTCCAGATTTCTGGTGAGAGGACCAGCCCACCCAGCTCTCCCAATTCTTCAAGCTGACAACTTAATGGTAGACGATCCCAGAAGCAAAATAAGACGGATGCCCGATCAAGAAATGATCAGGGAGATGTGGCGAGAGAGGGAGACCTCCTTACCTTTGAAGTACGGTATGAAGGACACGGTCAGATCCTGCCTGGCGGCCTCTCGTTGAACGCTGGGGGCAAAGGTGCGGAGGGTCACCGAGATGTTCTGTTTCACCTGGATCTGCTCGATGGAGCCTCCAGGGCAGAAGGAGCCAAAGTAAAGGTCCTGGCTGGGGACAGCGCTGGCCACCAGGTAGCCAAAGCTTGTGTTGCAGACCTTCTCCTGCGTGTGCTGTTGGAGCTTCTGGGCGGGTACCAGCGCTAGGCTCAGCCTGTTCTTGGGGACCAGCAGCTTCCAGGAGAAGTCGTGCAGCTGCACAGGCAGCTGGAGGATGTCCCCAGGTACCTGGAGGGAGTGGGACCTCCTGTGACAGTACCGGGGGTCCATGCAGCCTGGAAAAGAGGGGCTTGTGGTACCAGGTGGGGAGGGGACCAGCCGTGTGACCTCCCCACCTGTAGAGACTGCCCCAGGCTTTCTTGCTTTTTCCTTTGGTCTCTCCTTTCCTGCTCTGTTCCCCACTCTGGGCTCCCTGATACTCCTTTTTCTAGCTGCCCCTCTCGCCCTCTCAGGTTCTTACTCTGCCTGAATTGGCAAACCAACTTCTGGGGAGGACCGAGGGTTGAAATAAAGTGTGTCAGCCTCTCTTCTGAGGCTGAGTCTCAGATGCTAGGTATGGGCTGGGCACAGGTTTTTCCCCTCCACGCTGCTTCCCAGCATCCCTGACTGTGGGGAGGTAGCTTTGTGCAACGGTCAGAGCAGGGGTGGGGTTGGGGGAGGTATCCGCTCGCAGCCCAGCTCTGCCACTTCCTAGTGGGCAGCCTGCCTCGAGTCTTGTGGCCTCAGCTGTCCCATCTGCAGAAACTCTAAGGCCATCCATGTTGGAGGTCACGGCAGCCCAGGGGGAAGGGGACTAGTGGTTTTGCTGTCCTTCATTCATCAAACATTTAGTACGTGACTGATACTAATACATGTCCAGCACTACCAGGGGCTCAAGGGACCAAAACAACAACAACAACAACAACAACACCCCAGAAGAAGCCACAATTCTTGACCTCAAGACTCTCAGACTCAAGCAAGAGGAGACAAGTGCACAGTGAGTGTGGAGGCGGGGTTAGGGGGAGTGGAGGATAGGGAGGCTACATGGAGGAGAGGATCTCAGGAGAGATGCTGGAGGGCCGGGCAGAGGACGCAAGCACGAACTTGGGAGTGCAATGCACTTCTGAAGGATGCGCATTCCCACTGAGCCTCTGGTCCCGGAAGGGCATGTCCCCACCTCACCATCTGCTGCCTGCCCTTTGCTCACTCTGCACGAGGTGAGTGGGGGCATCTCTGCTACTATTTACAGCCTACCCAGTGGACCCCACTAAGAAGACGGGGGAGCAGGGAGAGTTGCCCCAGCCCCGGGTACGGGAATCATGCTAGCCCAGGGGGACGTACTTATGGTTTTCTCCCCGTTCATCCACAGGCGAGTCAGGTTATCACAGAGAAAGGAGATCTTGTGTTTGGAGCCGGACGTCAGGGTGAGGTTGGTGGTGCAGGTGCGGGACTCCAGACACACGAAGCAGCCGGGGACAAACTTGCGGCTAAGCTTAATGGGCCGCGGCTCGATGGTGAGCGACAGGGCTTGCTCATTGCTCAGGTCGACCAGGTAGATTTTATCTGAAACCACGAAGAGGAAAGAAGCCTGAGGCATTGATCAGCAGCCACTCCGTGAAGGGGCAAAAATTAGCACAAAACCTCTCATGGCTGGGGAGTGTTTTATAATGAAGAAAATATACAACTGGATGCCTGGGTGGCTCAGTCGGTGAAGCGTCTGCCTCTGGCTCAGGTCCTGATCCCAGAATCCTGGGATCAAGTCCCACGTCGGGCTCCCTGCTCAGCGGGGAGTCTGCTTCTCCCTCTCCCATCCCCCAGCCATTTTGTGCTTGTTCTCCATCTCTCTCTCTCTTTCAAATAATAAAACCTTAAAAAAAAATATACAAGAACTCTAGAAGAAATTTAAAAGGAAAAATAACCGACTGAATTTCTACCACCCATATTTAACCGCTTTTATGTCTTCAAATTCATTTTAGTTCTTGTTCATATGCATGATTTTCAACTGCTTAAAAGTATAATATATATAATTTTATACTCAGCTTTTACCTTATTACTTTACACAGGTTTACTTATTTTTCCATGCAGTTTTCATAGTCACGAGTCTCTGAAAATATTCAGTAATTTAGTGGCTGTGTGATAGTTAACAAGTGAGATTTATGACTGTTTATTGAAACAGTCTCCTGTTATGAATAGTAATTAGCAACAGTATAGCATTAGCGTGGGGATAGAAGATTCATAGGTATATTTCTTCTAAGATAGTATTACTATTCACAGATATTATATCCATCGATATTATAATTTAGTCTCTAATAAATGCTGTATTTCAAATAAGTGAGAAAAAGACAAACCACTCCTGGCTCGGCTAGAACTATCTCTCCCATTAGTAAAAGAATAAAATTAGACTGGTATTTCAAAGCAAAGAGAATATCCTTATAAATGTGGAGGTCAAACCCTAAAAGAAGAAAAATTTAAGTACCTGTCTGAAAATAGGTACTGAAATGTTGAAGGACAAGGGACACATTGGGAAAAAAAAAATTGTCACACAGATGGATTGAGCAGTTTACAAAAAAGCAGAAACTGAAATGTTCACAAATTCAAAATATAAAGCATTCTTAGTATCATTTGCATTATCACTTGTCATTGCCGAAAAGCAAATTGAAACACAGTGTAGAGGGACGCTTGGGTGGCTCAGCGGGTTAAGCCTCTGCCTTCAGCTCAGGTCATGGTCTTGCGGTCCTGGGATCAAGCCCCGCATCAGGGTTCTCTGCTCAACGGGGAGCCTGCTTTCTCCTCTCTCTCTGCCTGCGTCTCTGCCTACTTGTGATCTCTCTCTCTGTCAAATAAATAAATAAAATCTTAAAAAAAACAAAACACAGTGTAGAGGGTGACATTGAAAGGCTGCATCCTTGGGACCCCAGCAGTATGACCGGGGTATACAAGCCCATGTTTGGACTGCAGCTCTGGAACTGTGGAAAACCAGACACCACATAATATGGGAAGGGTCAAATACTCTGTGATACATTCATGGACAGAATGTTACCTAGTAGTTAGAAAGAAAGAGGGAGATCTAGGGGTGCCTCGGTGGCTCAGTCGGTTAAGCATCTGCGTTCGGCTCAGGGCATGATCCCAGGGTCCTGGGATGGAGCCCCATGTCAGGCTCTCTGCTCAGTGGGGAGCCTGCTTCTCCCTCTCCCTCTCCATCTGCCACTACTCCCTGCTTATGCACACGTGCATGCACAAGCGCTCTCTCAAATAAATATATAAAATCTTAAAAAAAAAAAGAAAGAAGGAGATCTAAATATACCGATCTAAGAACTTCCAAGATACAGTGTTGACTAAAACAGCAAGTGTAGAACAAATGTTGACTATGGCACCACCCGATTATCTCAGGCATCAAAAGTAATCGCTATTTCTACGTGTATATACTTATGTATGGAAATGAAGAGAAACAGATCTGGAGAGAAATGCAACAAATCCGTAACTGTGGTTACCCCAGGAGAGGAGCCAAGAGTGGGGCACCACACACGATTTGGAATACCTCTTGCTTAGCTGACCAAGCTTCTCTGGAGGGTGATCTGACCAGACTGCTTCCTGAGGAACCTGTAACATCTACGTGTTCAACCTCTTCTCTTGGGTTGGTTGGATTTCCCCAGAGAAGAGCCCACTATCCACCAAATCGAGGAAACACACTCAGGGCTTCCCACGAAGGAAGCAGGACGGGGGCCTGGAGAGTCCAGCCCATTAACCTTATTCAAGCCACCTGTGTTCAGCACCTTTCCCTTCAGTGCAACTGGGATCTTTGGTTCAAAACTTCCCTACTCCCGGGAAGAAACTCCTATCTTCTGTTGTCTGGGGGAGAAGTTTCATGGGCTGCTTGGTGGATCTGGGGCTGGAGTGGCTTCTCCCACTTTTCGCCCTCGTTCTGAAGGTGATGTGTTGCCAATTCCTGCCTTGGAAAGTTTCTTCTTGATGTCTCCCGATATGGGATTAGACTTTGCACTTTCGGGTCTGCTGAATCAGTTACCCTTCTACGTCCCATGCTGGGAAATGTTAGAATATCATTTCCTTTCCGTGTATCATTTCCCTTGGAATTTATGCTTTTAGAAATGTTTTAAATGCCATGACAGTGTGGTTTAAGAAGGAAGCGAATCTCTCTTTAATGGAAAGCCCTCATTTTTCAACTAGTTGTTTTTCCCATCAGAAAGTGAACTTCAGGGATCTCTATAACCTGCGCATCCACATGGTCGAGACCCCTTGATGTGTTACTTTGTTAATCCTCATGCCGTGCTTGAGAGGGCACATGTCCCTCAGCTCAGGCTGTTATGCTGCAGTGGTCCCCAAATCTGAAGGTTTAGAATAACCAAGATTCATTCTTCATTCACCTTCCATATCCATTGTGAGTTGGCTGTGGCACTGGGGCTTGTCTTTTTAGTTCTCTTCTTCTTCTTCTTGGCAGAGGGAGAAGCAGGTTCCCTGCTGAGCAGGGAGCCTGACATGGGACTCATTCCCAGGATCCTGGGATCAGGATGGGAGCTGAAGGCAGATGCTTAACCGACTGAGCCACCCAGGCATCCTGCTGGTCTTTTTAATTCTGAGATCTGGGCTGAAGGAGAAGGCTCTGTGACATGTCAGTCTCCTGACAGAGTTTGAAAGGTGAACCCCAGGATGGGTGGTGAAGCTTCTGCTTGGAAGGGGCACACTTACTTCTGCTCATATTTCATTGGTAGAAGCAAACTCACGTGGCCAAGCCTGTAGCCAGTGGGGCAGCAAATCTAATCCTCCCCCAAAAGAGGGGGTGATGATTTGGGAATAAATATACAATCTAGCGTAGTAGGCTTCCTCACCCCTATTTGACAGACAGGGAAACAAACACCAGGAGATGGTGGGACTAAGATTACAAAGCCTGAGCTCTTTCTGACCTCTGTGGACCCCAGTTTCCTCTTCTCCAGCCCTCTTCTCTTCAGCTGTGCAGAGGAGACAAGAAACCATGGGAACCCTGGGCCTGGCTTCTCGAAACTCCTATATGGATGATGCCCCCTCTGAAAAAAATGTACCAACAGCCATCTGATCCCAAGATGAGAGCAAAGCTGTCTCTTGATGTGCATTAGAAATGCACCACATTTGTCAGACTTGCTTTAGTTCAAGGACAGTTCCTCCAATATTGACAGAGGACCTGTTTTTACC